>JWZX01003099.1:0-38609 GCA_001275005.1 Chrysochromulina tobinii | reverse complement strand
GCGCCCGCCGCGCCCGCCGCGCCCGCCGCGCCCGCCGCGCCCGCCGCGCCCGCCACGTCCGCCACGTCCACCGCGCCCGCCACGCTCGCCGCTCCGTCCAAGCCGGCGGCAGCTTTCGCGATGAGGCGCAAGCCAACGGCTAACGAGCTCGCTTTGCTGGAGGCCATCGCCGCTGACGAGGCGGCCGCGGCGGCCGAGGTCGAGGCGCACGAGGCCACGAGGCGCGCGGAGGCGGCCAAGGCGAAGGCAAAGGCCGCCCAACCGCGCGCCTTCCAACAACAGTCGATGTACCCGCCGCTGCGGCCGGCGCACTTGATGTCGGCCGCCGCCGCCCCCCCGGCGAAGAATCCCCACAGACCCCATGCCGGCACGAATCCCTACAGACCCCATGCTGGCACGACCTCCGAGGCTTTGTATGCCATGCCAGCATTTGAATGGGTCTGCCATGGCATGGATGAGGACGCTGGCGTGGCTCTGCCGGCCGCGGCGCCCACGCAGAGCGGAGCGGCGCTCGGGGCGCCGCCCGTGCACCTCGCGGGTGCATTCACGCACCCGACCCCTGCCATGCTCCATCGCCGTCCCGGGCTCACCATCGGGCAGCCGTTGAACGGGCGCCCCGATGAAGACGAGCCTGACGAAGCCAACCTCGATCTCGCGTTCGATCTCCCGCTCGATCTCCCGCTCGATCTCGCGCTGGGCGTGCCGCACGGCGCTCATGACGGGTATGGGCCGCACAATCCCCGTCATGACGGGTATGGGCCGCACAATCCCCGTCATGACGGGTATGGGCCGCACAATCCCCGTCATGACGGGTATGGGCCGCACAATCCCCGTAACAAATACGACGCCTCATACGACGCCCTGCCGATTGCTCACAGCTGCAGCTATCTCCCCGGGCAAGTGCTCGCGCCAACCACGGCGCCCTATGCCTCGCTACAGCTGCCGCCAGCCGCCACCGCTCCGCCCTCGACCGCCCCCTCGTTCGGCGCAACCCCACAGGGCAGTCTCCTAAATAGGCAGCTGGCGTTGGGCCTCAAACCCGCTCGAAACGGCGCCGAGCGCAAAGAGTGGTCAGACCTCGAGGACTGCATCATCCAGCGCGCGGTGCAGGAGCACGGGTGCTGCTGGCGCAAGATTGCCGTCGAACTGCCTGGTCGCTCGGACGACGCTGTGCGTAACCGCTGGTTCCGTCTTCAACAGGCCGCCTCTACCAGAGACGCCGCCCCCAGAGACACCCCTGCAGGCTGCAGAGAGAAGGTCGGCTCCCTTGATCTCCCTTGATCTCCCTTGATCTCCCCCCGACGATCTGCAGGCTGCAGAGAGAAGGTCGGCGGGCAGACGATGGCGCCCACCATGGCGCTGCCCGACGCTCTACCGCCCTTGACCTCCCTCCCTTGATCTCCCTTGATCTCCCTCGTGACCTCCCTCCCTTGATCTCCCTTGATCTCCCTTGACCTCCCTCCCCCGATTCGCTATCTCCCCCCGCCAGGCCGGCGACGTCGGTGGGAGCGTGCTCGTCGAGGTGGCCGACGACGGCGTCGCCGCGCCGGCGCCCGCTGCCGAGGCACCGGCCGAGGCGGGCGGCATGGCGATGGCGCCCACGATGGCGCCTGGCATCGCCAGCGGCGCGACAATGGGCGCCCACCATGGCGCGACCCTCGGTGCGAGCTTGCCCTCGGCATCAGCGCGCCGTGGCCACGTAGCGGAGAGTGTCGCCATCCGAGCCGCCGAGCCCCGGGTCTCTTGGTCCAAGGCCGAAGATGACGCCATCCTGAGCTTAGTCGCGGAGCTAGGCCATAAATGGAGTAAACTCGCCGATCGGCTACCTGGTCGCACTGAGCACGCCATCCGCAACCGCTTTCATCGGCTACAGAACATTTACGAGGACCGGCAGCGGCGGCAGCAGCTGGTCCTCGCGCCCGGCCGACCGTTGAACTACGTCCCTGGGATGACGGGCGCGTGGTCTTATGGCGACTCGCCCTCGACGACCGACGGCTTCACGACCGCGGGCTTTGATTCGCCATTGGGCGGCGCCTTTGCCGCCTCTACTGGCAGCCAGTACAACCATTGAACTCGCGCGCATGGCTTGGGACCTTCCGGGATGCACACTTTGCACCGGGCGTACGATGGACCGGGGCGATCAGGCTGGATGGAACAGCCAAAGGCATAATGTACCACAGATGGCATGTGTTACGGGCGTGTGGCATATGCCACTGTGACGACTGACCTCTGACGTGGCGCATGTGTATGTATTACGCGTTACAGTTAGGTTGTTGATGGTATTGATCGGATGCATGATTACATTGTACCTCTGCGATGTCGGTTCCGCGTTACCCGTTAGGCTGTAATATATCCTCAGTAAGTTTCAAGTTCTGAGTTCTGTAATATATCCTCGCCTGATGTTTGCCAATTGGATGTTGCATCCTTCGGACGGTGTTGGGCCGCCCTCATTCGTCCGGTTTTATGTTGCCGTTTACATAAACGCCCGTTGTTCGCCGTTCCTTCATGGTTCTTTTTGGGGTGTGAAGATTCGTTTTCGCGGTGTGATGACGTCGCTTGTGTTCATGCGCGACGACAAAACTGATTACCCTTCGCTCGTCAAGAAGAAGAAGAAGAAGAAGAAGAAGTAGAAGAAGAACGGCCTCGTGCGGCGATGATGATCGTAGTTGTCTTGTTTGCTCTCTCCGCACTCGTCGGCACGCTCGTGATGATCGTTGCGGCAGCCGTGCTGCTCCCATGGCCCACTCGCTTCACGCTCAAACTCTACCGCACCATCGTGGCCATCGTGCAGCGCAGCTGGCTCACGCTGGCCGTCGCACTCATCGAGCTGATGGGACGCGTGCAAGTGACCGTGAGCGGGACGCTGCAGCCTCCGAGTAGCGAGCGCGCCACGATCATCATCTGCAACCACCACTGCCGCGTCGACTGGCTGTTCCTGTGGTGCCTCTGCGCGCGCATGCGCTGGCTTCGGGCGCTCACGATCATGCTCAAAGGTCCGCTCAAGAAGGTTCCCCTCTTCGGCTGGGCATGCCAGGCGTTCCACTTCATCTTCCTCTCGCGCAACGACCGGCAGGGCGACCTGTCGACGATCGAGCATGTGTGCCAGCACCTCGTGGCGCTCGGAGGCGACCCGCCCGTCGTGCTCTGCTTCCCAGAGGGTACCGACCTTTCGCCGGAGAACGTGGCGCGCTCGAAGACTTTCGCCGCGAGTAAGGGGCTTCCTGTGATGGAGCATTTGCTCAACCCGAGAACCGCGGGCTTTGCATCGACCGTACGTGCGCTCGGTGCCCAACTCGACGCGGTCTACGACGTCACCATCACCTACACGAGCCACGAGGCGATGGGCTCGAAATGGGGCTCCGACCCTCGGCCCAATGAGAAGGCCATCTTCATGAATGGGTACTGGCCACGTGCGGTGACCTTCCATGTGGAGCGAACACCCGTAGCTGAGCTGCTCCGCGACGGCGACACAGACGAAGCGCTCGGTGCCTGGCTGCGGCGCGCGTGGGCGGCAAAGGAGGCGCGGCTCGCCAAGGCAAGCGCGGCGCCCGGAACGGCGCCACTTCCGCCACTCGCCGCTTCGTCAATCTCGCACGGCGTGGTGATGGAGTTGGCGGGCGCCGTGGTGGGCTGGGCGGTTGTCGCGCTCTTACTCGCCTACGCGCTCGCCACGGCGCCTCTTCTCGGGTTCGGGCTCATTGCCGTTGGCTGTGCGGGCTGGGCGACGGTGACGCAGTGCTGTGGGGGCTTGGGTGAGCTCGAGCGGCGGTTGCATGGACAGTCGGTGCGGAGTGCAGTGGCGGCGGTCGCGAAGCGTTCGTGAGCGTGCCCCGGAGCTCGCTCAACCATTCAGTCGCGGTCGTGTGTCCTGCGTTCCGTCCACACAGCCCACAGCGCGACGTGGCGTGTCGTCAGGGTCCGGGGTCTCCTGTCGCGCGTGTGCGGTGTATCGTCAATCGTGGCGTGATCGGTTCTGACGCTTGTGAGGTGCTATGACTCGTCTGGCATCGGAGTGCAAGCGCGTGCTCGAGGGAATGTTCGCGGTGCAGTGCTTGTAAGCCGTGAGTCTCTTATACATATCAACTCACAAGCTCAACAAATTTTCGTTCGAGCCGCAGCGTGTACGCATCAAGCTGCTCCACAGCGCATTCGAGCTCGCCCACCTGGGCCTCGAGCACGTCGATCTGCGCGAGCTGCGGCTGGATGTCGTTCGTCTTGGACTGTAAGCGCTCCGCAAACGCGACCAAACCTGATGAATACTCGGCCATCTCCCTGTATCGCGCGGCGGCCGCGAGATTCATCGACTCGAGCAGGCGGTAGTCCTCGATTGACATCTCCGCCTCGCCCGCCACGTAGGCAGCAAGCTTGTTGAGCATCTCCTCGATGGGGGCCGTTGCGAACTCTGCCGGAGGCGGCGTGTGATGTGACCCCGACGACGCCTCGGAGGCCGGCGGCACGGTCGTCGAGCTGCTCGTGGGCGGGCGCTCCATAGAAGAGCGATATGCAAGACAAGTCAAGTCAAGTAATAAGCGGATTCCTCTTCCGTCCCGTTTCAAACCTGACACGCGCAGCGCAGGCTCCTTGCGCTCGGTGAGCGTCGGAGATAAAAAGGCGAGCTTTGTTCGAAGCTGTAGACGAGTAGCTGTAGGACTTCTCGATGCGGCCACGAGCGCCAGGCCTAAGCCGGCTACATCGCCTCGTCGCACTGCTCGTGCTCACGATGCTGCTGCTGCTGCTGCTGCTGGGCTTCTCCTCGTCACTAGGTAGCTCACAGAGCTGGTCAACGCGTCCGGCACGTGCTACGATCGGAGATACCGATGGCAGTTTCACCACCGTCTACGACGACAATAACCCTTCCGAGCCGCTGGTGCAATACGCAGACGTGTGCGATACGCCCGAATTCGCGCCGGGTGCGCTGCAGCTCAACGTGACCATAATCGCCTTCGCGTGGCGCCGGATGCCCTCCCTGGTGCGCCTCATCACGTCGCTCAAGCGCGCGCGCTACTGCAACCGGACGGTGCCGCTCCGCATGGTCCTTGACAGCGGCGCGCTGCCGGAGGTGGTCGACTTCGTGCGCGGACTGGACTGGCCGTACGGCCCGAAGGAGGTGGTCGAGTTCGACCGCCCGATGGGCATCCGTGGCATGTGGATCAACAGCTCGCGCGCGGACGACCTACGAGACGACGAGCACGTGCTTCCGCTCGAGGATGACATCGAAGTCTCTCCGCTCTTCTACTGGTGGCTGCTGCGGGCGGCGAGCGCGTACGGCGACTTCGACGACGGGCGCGCGATGCGCGCGAAGCGCCTCGTGGGCGTCAGCCTGTACACGCCGCGCCTCAATGAGATCGTCTACCCGCAGGTGCGATGGCTGCCCGACAAGGCGACCGCGGCGAACGCCTTTCTGCTGCAGGTGCCGTGCTCGTGGGGCGCTCTGTACCTCGGCTCGATGTGGCGCGACTTCGTGCGCTTCTACCGCGCGCGCGCGCGCCCGCCCTTTTTCAACTTCACGCAGGAGGCCCATCAGCGTGGCGTGGGTAAGAACCGCGAGCCGCTCGGAGACCCGGCGGTGCTGCTGCCGCGCTCGCGCTCCAACGTGTGGCCGCGCTCGTGGAAGCGCTTCATGGTTGACTACATGTACGGCCGAGGCTATGTGATGCTCTACCCGAACATGAGGCACCAGCAGGTGGGCTCTCCCTGGATCGCCCTTGATCTCCTTTGATCTCCTTTGATCTCCCTGGATCGCCTTTGATCTCCCTGGATCGCCCTTGATCTCCCTGGATCTCCCTTGATCTCCCTTGATCTCCCTGGAGTGCCCTTGATTACTCTTCACCGTTGAGAGTCGGCTGGACGTTCTGCCGCAGGCCTTCTCGACGACCTACATGGAACGAGGGGACCATACCGGCACAGATGGGGTGAGGCAGGCGATCACCGACGCGCTGCGCACCGACCTGGACGAGCTCAAGACGACGCCTCTACTCTCCGAGCTCGAGCTCGTCGAGGTTCGTCAAATGCCAACGTGCTTCGTGAAATGCCCGCTCGCATGCAAGTGCTCACCATAGCGCCCCGCCCCTCTCCCCACAGGTGGCCAACGTGCTTCGTCAAATGCCCGCGCACGAAGAGCTGCCAACCTTCGATCTGCACCACCAGCGCCGTACCCTCCCAGCTCTCATCACGCAGGGCTTCTCCTTTTCGGAGAATATCCGATGGTGGGGCGCACGGTACGCGACGAGCGCGCCGACGCCCGCCGAGAAGGAGCGCATCGTCGAGGAATACGCGGCCCTCGCCGCCCTCTGGTCAGGGATGCAACTTGAGTACACACCGCAACTTGAGTACTCCACCGCCCGCGACGTGTCCGGCGACGGCGCCGTCGCCAGCCGAGGCGCCGTCGTGGGCGGCGGTCGCGGAAGCAGCAGCAGTACCAGCAGCAGCAGCAGGAGTACCAGCAGCAGCAGCAGTAGCAGCAGTAGCAGTAGCAGCAGCAGTAGCAGCAGCAGTAGCAGCAGCAGCAGCAGTACCAGCAGCGCCAGCGCCCGCGGCAGCGCGTCCATCGCCCTCGGCGGCGTCGGCTGCGCATTGGATGATCTCGATGCCCAGATCGCCCTTTTGCCCTCGAGCCGCGCCCGAGACGGCGCGCGCGACGGCGCGGGCGGCGGCGCCCGTGACGGCGCGGCGCTCGGGACGACGCTCGGTGGCTTGCGTCGCCCGCCCGTAACAGGCGCCGCCACGGGCGCCGCCACGGGCGCCGTCACGGGCAGCTCGGCTCGCCGTTACCTTGTCTACCAGCCTCACAGCGGGCTCGGCGAATGGTTCGTCAGCCTCAAAAATGCGCTCGCGATCGCGCGTAGTCTTGGGCGCGCACTCGTGGTGCCCCACCTGCTCCTCGACGGCAGCCTGCAGCAGCTCGCGCGCTACTCGAGATTGTTCGAGATGGGCTCGCTGCTCGCGCTCTCTCCTGGGGCGCTCGAGATGGCCGAATTCCTCGCGCTCGGGCTGCGCCCCACGCGCTTGGTGATGCTGCACGCCAAGGACCCTCGCCTGCTGCCCTCGCGCACCTACTTTGACAACGTCCTCGGCTGGGCGAATGTGTGCACGCTCCACGTGTCGTCACAGATGGCCTCCTCGCCCAGCATGCACGTGCTCACCACGGCGCGCCCCGTCCCTCGTTTTCACAGGTGAGCGAGGTGCACGTGTCTTCACAGATGGGCTCCTCGTTCGACTACCAGCGCCTGTACGGCGCGTGCCGAGATCGGGTGCTCGCAATCTCGCACTTCTACGCCGCCTTCGATGGGTTCCACAGCTTGGACGGGCGCACGATGGGGGATGAGGTTGGTAATCAGACGCCATCAGCCTCCATCTCGGACGGGCGCACGATTGGGGACGAGGTTGCATCTCGTGACCAACTCATGCGGATCTCCGCACGATCTCGGGCGGATCTCGCATGGTGGGCAAGCATCGGCACCCTTCTATGGAGCGAAACCGCCGAGGTGCACGCTGCCGCAGCGGCGGTGACCAAGCAGTTACGACTCGCCACCCGCCGGTACTCGTGCGTGCATCTGTCCGACTTGGACGCGGCCGTGCTCACCACATCGGCGTGGACGAAACTCGAGGCGCTCACCGACCTCGCGCAGCCAGCGGCGCAGTCGCGCCCGTTTTCGGCCGAGGTCCTCGAGAACGGAGAGATGGCCATCGAGGTTCGTCAATTGGGCCATGACGGCGCCTCATCGAGTTTCGTCTCTTCGGATCCGTACCATGGCCGACTGCCCTCGTCTGTGTGCGACGGGTACGCTGCCGACGCCGAGCTCTGATGAGCTCTGATGACCTCTGATTGCATCCCTCATCGGGTACGCTGCCGAAGCCGAGCTCTGATGAGCACTGATGATGAGCGACCTCTGATGAGCGAGGATGGCCACTGATGACCTCTGATGACACCTCTGATGACCACTGATGACCTCTGATGAGCGAGGATGACCTCTGATGAGCGAGGATGGCCTCGGAGTGTGATGGATCGCAACGGATTGCAACGGATGGCCCCCCTCATCAGTCTGATTGCAACTGTTTGCAACGGATTGCCCCCCTCATCAGGTACAAAGCCCATGATGACCTCTGCCTGCCGACATCGGAGGTCCTTCTGATCGCCTCCGATTGCCCCGTGCATCAGGTACGACGCCGAGGCGGGCTCCTCATCCTATGGTCGACAGTGGGTCCGCACCATGTTCGACTCAGGCATGCCCTGCCACATGTTCCATCTGATTGCATCTGAGTGCATCTGAGTGCATCTGAGTGCATCTGATTGAGGCAATCAGCGGTTCGACTCAGGCATGCAATGCCACATGGAGCCGCTGAGCATCGCTGATGAGCTCCGATGAGCTCCGATGAGCTCCGATGAGCTCCGATGAGCTCCGATGAGCTCCGATGAGCTCCGATTGCCCCCCTCATCAGGCATGGCATGCCACGTCAACCACGACGTGCTCGCTGCCAATCTGCCGCGACTTCCGATGGAAGATCCAGTCTTCATCCTCTCTGACGGCGTGCGTACTTTACCGCGCACCCTCGCAAGCGGAGCGACCCTCGCGATGGGATCCACCTTCTACACTCTTGCGGAGGCGGCCGAGGCGGCCGAGGTGATGCTCGGAGGCCTGATTGCGCCTGATTGCGACTGATTGCTACCGATTGCGACTGAGTGCGACTGATTGCGACTGATTGCGACCGATTGCATGCAGGTGATGCTCGGGGGCCGTCCAGTTGGAGAGAGCCAGGCGCATCTACTGATCGCGCATGCGGTGTGCACGGGCGCGGATGTGCTCTTACTCAACTCGTACTCTCCTCTCTCACACGCGCTGCATGCACGCGCCGTCGAGAGCGCCTCGAGCGCGGGGCGCGCCAGCCCGCAGACGATGCACTACACACGCAAGGGCTCGGACTCGTGCTTGCCTCTCTTCCGTCGGATTGCTCGCTTTGACATCCTACCCAACCGGTAGGATTGCGGTCTGATTGCGTATGATTGCGTCTGAGTGCATATGATTGCGTATGATTGCATATGATTGCGTGTGATTGCATATGATTGCGTCAGATTGCGTCAGATTGCGTCAGATTGCGTCAAATTGCGTAGGATTGCGTCTGATTGCGTCTGATTGCATCCGATTGAATAATATGATTGAATATGATTTCATCTGATTGCCTCTGATTGCCTCTGATTGCGTCTGATTGCGTCTGATTGCATCAGGTACGGCATCCTCGGCCAATTCGGACCCGATCGCAAGCTGCAACTGCTGACGACCAACCTGAGCGCCATCGTGGGCTGGGACGGCCGGCTGCTCGCGAATGCCTCCATTGAGATGGAGGTCTTCGTCTCGAACACGTCGCACGTGCTGCACGTGTTTGAGTACACGAAGGAGAATAATGTCAAGGGAGTGCAGTTCTTGATTCCGCAGCCTCCGGGGGGGTGGCGGGCGGCCACGTGGCATTCGTTCAGCATCCCAATCCAGGTGCCACGAGGGCCGCTGATGACCTCTGATGAACTCTGATGACCTCTGATGACCTCTGATGACCTCATCATCACCTCATCATGCGCACCTCCCAAATTAGGACGCATACTACTACTACCCCGGGCTCACTCCCTGGGACAGCATGGACCGCCTCGAGCTCTACTACTCGTCCCCGTCGCCCAAACAGCGGCGTGGCGACTACATTCGCATCCGCAACGTGTACGTGCGCTCGACCCACAGGGCGCTGCTTGCATGCACGTGCTCACCACGGCGCCCCCTCCTCCCCACATAGGTACGTACGCTCGACCCGCTCCTACAAGGCGACTCGCTTCAGTGCTGCTAAGGGCAAGGGAGCGCATGGAAAGAGAGTTCAGGCCGACACGGGCAGCGATCATCGCATGTGCCGCGAGATTGACCTCACTGATAAGCTTCTGGTGGGCACGGATCGCGCCCCTACCGGTTTCTTCGCCTCCCTCATCACTGCCCCGGTGAGCGAATCGCTGAGTGCCACCCTCCTCACTGCCCCGGTGAGCGAATCGCTGAGTGCCACCCTCATCACTGCCCCGGTGAGCGTATCGCTGATCGCCACCCTCACTGCCCCGGTGAGCGAATCGCTGAGTGCGCCAGAGTGCGCCTGATGGCTCCTCTCATCAGGCGGAGCTTCCAACGGAGCGCGAATCTTCCGACGGAGCGCGAATCTCGCGACGTATTTCCACCGATGACCACTGATGACCTCTGATTGCCTCCCTCATCAGGCGGAGCTTCCGACGGAGCGCGAATCTCGCGACGTATTGCACGAGGACGAGCCGCTACCCGGTAGCGTGCGCCCTGAGAACGAGGCGCTCCTAATTAGGCAGGACGTGCTCGGTACGGCGCCCCGACCGGAGATGCAGCGGGCGCAACGGCGGGCGATCTTAGGGTTGATGTTCTTTCTCTCTGTCGTGGGGTTTATCTTCATCCTCGTCATTCACAGTGTCAAGCACCGCGGTGGGAGCAGCAGCAGCGGCGGCGGCGCCGGCGGCGGCGCCGGCGCCGATGCAGATATCGGCAGCAACTCGAAGAAACACCGGCCAGCACGAAGCTGCAATGGTCCCTCGCATCCCCCCCCGCAAGACTCGATGCACGAGGTGGACAAGGAGGCGGAGCTACCTGCCGAGCCGCCGGTGTGGTCGACTCGGCCACGGTCACCGAGGACTGCGATGGGGGTGATTGCCACTGATTGCCACTGATGGCCTCCCTCATCACCGAGGACTGCGATGGGGGTGATTGCCACTGATGGCCTCTGTTTGCGACTTATCCTGACTGATGGCTTCCCTCATCAAGCGACTGATGGCTTCCCTCATCAAGCGACTGATGGCTTCCCTCATCAAGCGACTGATGGCTTCCCTCATCAAGCGACTGATGGCTTCCCTCATCAAGCGAGCTACTCCATAAGCCCCGCGGACGCTTGTGATTGCTACTGATGATCACTGATGACCTGTGATGGCCTCCCTCATCAGGTGAGCTACTCCACAAGCCCCGCGGACGCTTGGGTGACTCCCCGCGCTCAAGCACGTGCGCCCGGGGGGGCGTACGAGCGCCGCCCGCCGCGGCGGCGGCCGTTCATTGCAGGTCTGAGAGAGAGAGAGCGAGAGAGAGAGGACCACGGCGGGCAGCGGAGGCGTGCCGCACTGCCCGCCGGGTGCCCACGTCCAGACACGCTCAACCTCAGGCGCGGAGTCGCAGCCGAAGGCATGAGCGCCGGGACTACGCCGGGACCGAACGGCAAGCATTCTCCATCTATTCACCATCGATCGGCCGGCCTTACGTTACACATGTGCCATTCTGCTCACTGCTACTATATCTATAATGTACGTCGTCGACGGTACAAACCGCGAATCGTTATGTAACTGTATTTTTTTTAGATCCAACTACCGTGACGGGTTCGGGGCTGGACCGCGGAGACCTCGTCACCTTGAGAACCGAGAACGGTGTCGCGGACGCGGTGCCGCTGCAGGCCTCTGGGCCCTAGAGCCTAGTCGACTCTTGTCGCGGAAATCAATTTTCTAAATTCTGAAGCAGAAGCAACCTTCTGGAAGATGTTATTTGGATATTTTCGCACGGTCTTGGTACGCGTTCGGCTAACATGTATACACGGAAGTGGTAACATTCTAACGCGGTAACGGTAGTTGTCCCCCGTGTCCAAATCCGGCCTTTTCGCAAAGTGTGTATTTATACGCGATGGAAAGCTGCGCCGCGGCGCTGCGCAGAGTCTCGTTTGGGCCGCGGTCAAGCAGGTTTGTAAACCACACGCGCGATCAGCACCCTATCGTGCCCGACTCGCCGACAAAGCACCGTAGGATTTGGGACTGCATCCCATTTGGCTTCGAGCTCGATATGCTTTGGTTGCACCTGCAAACGCTTGGTGAGGTCGTCGATCGTTTTGTCATCGCAGAATCGAGCACCACGCACACGGCCAGGTCCGCGAAACCGTTGGTGCTCACATCGCTGTTGGCCAACGGCTCCGTGCCTAAAGCTTGGCAAAGCTTGGCAACCAAGATGACAGTGCGGGTCGTCGACTTTCATCAGGGCAGTGCTCGTTACTGCCAAGGCGGCAGGTGGGTGCACAACAGAGTGATGTGCTTCGAAGCCTTTCAGCGCTTCGTATTGGTCGAGACGGTCATCGAGCTCGCGTCGCCAGGAGACCTAGCCCTCTTTGGCGACACGGACGAGATTGCCAAGCCAGACGTCGTGCGCATGCTCGCTCAGTGCTATCCCTTTGACGGTGATGCTGCCTCGAAGGAGAGGCCGTTCTTCTACATTCTGAAGCTGTCGCTCTACCAATATGGAGTGCATTGCCAGATTGGCAACGATTGGAAGCATGGCACGCGAGCCTTCAGCGCCGCCACCCTCCAGGCAATGTATGGGCAATATGAAAACGCCACACCCGCGGCTCTCGGTGAGATGAGCACGGGCTTCACCGGGTATCGCGAGCGCGTATGGTCGGCTCCTCTTCACGAGAGCTACCCGACCATACCGAACGCAGGTTGGCACTTCACCTCATTCGGCGAGCCTTGGGACCTCGCGCGCAAGTTGCGAACGTGGAGTCACCACGGCATCTTCCTTCGCAGCAACCTGACCGATTTGGCGCGTCTCGAGCGCTGCTCGCGCCACTGCCTTGATCTCAGAGGAATTCAGAATCGCACCTGCAGAGGCGAGCCCAGCTGCAAAGGGCGGCCCGCAACAGGTTGCGACGCCCTCGTGCCTGGCAAAATGCTCACGACGATGAGTTCGACTTCAGACCTGCCACCCCCGCTGCTCATAGAGCGTGCCCACTACCCAGCCTCCTGGTATCGGTATGTTAAGTGGATGGACTAACGCTCCTTTGGCGCTCCCATATCGTCACACAGTTAATCAGCGTCATTCTGTCTAGTTTCGCAGTAGTAGTAGTGTCACCTCGCGGCGTTGCGGCGGGCGCCAGCAGAAACCGGTACCGGTACCGGTAAGACTACCGGTACAGTTACCGGTACTCTTACCGGTGAAGCAACCTCTCCAACCAAATGTCATGAAGCTTGCAGTGCGTCCTCCCTGCCACGTCCAGCTTCCGATCTCGCAGATGGCGGGTGCCGCGCGCCTGCTCGTCCTGCTTCTCGGGACATTAGTGGTGCCGCTAACTGGGCAGCCGCCGCCAGCGCCGACAGCGGTCTCGCCGCCTGCACAGACTTTGACCGCGAACTTTCCAGAGGACCGTTCGCTCTGTCCCTCAAACAACATCGCGTGCCTGATGGGAACCTTCATAAATGCGGCCGAATTTCCTGCGCGGACGGTCACAAGGCCCGACCCAGTTGTCAATGAGGGGTACTTAGGGACCAGTAACCCGATCACTCAAACTCGGTGGCTGCTGCCCGAGGGATTTGTCGTCGATTACACAGGTGGACTTCAGCTGCCGCCGGAGTCTTACCGAGCACCCGAGGCCTACGTAAACGAGGACGGGGCCTCCGCGTACGTCGGCTTGAACGTGACGATTCTCGTGAACGACACCCACTTCACGCCTCAACGCGTCTCGGTCATGCCCAACACGACCGTTACCTGGCTGCTGCAAACGTTTGAGACTGTCCTCATCCGCAGCGATGATGATGGCGGTGCATTCAATTCGGGCCCGATCAACCGCAACTGGATGCCCAGGTACGTCCATGTGTTCGATCAGGAGGGTGTGCACGACTATCGCAACGCCGAGGTCGAAGTGTGGCAGGGCGACTTCACAGGGCGCATCGAGGTCAAGGCGTACAATTGCAGTACGTACGCGGATTGCATGACGTGCGAACTGTACTCCCAGTGCATATGGTGCCCGGGATCAAACAAGTGCATGGAGCGCAACCCGGCAACCAACCTACCTCTTGATAGTTATGTCGTCATTAGTCTCCCGTTTGTTCAAGGGCGCGAGTACCAGGGCGCCCGTTACATGGAAGGGTACGATCTTCGGACGGCCTCCAACATCGTCGCCTGGTTTCCATGGCCACCCATCCGCCGCGTCCCGCGCAAGATTCTCGATTCGGAGGTGCCGACCTACTTTGACCCACTGAGCAGCACTTCTTGCATCGCATACAAGCGCAACCGCGCCGCCGAGAATTGTTCTGACTTCCCCGCACAGCCTCCCAAGAACCGAGTCCATGGCATCGAGAGGCCCAATCGACCGCGGCTCAACGAGTTCTTCATGTGCTATGATCACCTCATGACCTCCTGGTCGAAGCCCGACCTGCCCGTGCCTGTGGTGAATCCCCTGTACCCGCCGCCCCGGCCTTCCCAGAACGTCACTCAGAACGTCTCTCAAACCGGCTCTCGGCGCCTTTCGGAGCTGCCCTCTTTAGACTTTCCTGCGCTCGATCCATCCTTGGATTTTTCGTTTGAGACGGTGGTGCGCGACCCTTCGTCCAGTGCAGGCCGCCCTGGGCGTCCCCGTTTACACCATGACGAACTCGGTACCGACGCGGAGCACGGACAGCAGCAAGATACACCCGGGCTTGTCGATGATCCGCTCGACACTACGTACCGGCCACTCACTCAGGTCGCTCCACCGGTCATTCAGATGGGTCCGCGGGAAGCTCTGGAGTCTGCTGATGCGTACATGCGCGCCCCTACGAGACGGCGGACGCAGCTGCTGGTGCTGACTCAACAGATCACCGCATGGGATCGCATCCCGTCCGCGCAGCGAATCCTCGCGGGCCCGTCCATTGCCGGCGTCGACATGTGGGCGCGACTCCAGGCGGCGCTCTCCCTGCGCTTTGGCCCCCGCTGCAACGCGACGCACAACTGCGACGACTTGCGCGGCACGTGCCTCAACATTAGCGGCCATCCCATCATCGGCTATGATCAGAATGGCACATGCCGTTGCCACCCATGGTTCGGCGGGGACGACTGCTCGAGCATGATCCTCAACGACGTGACCTGTGCGGGCTTTCCAGACCACGACTACTGCCAACGGATTCGCTACAAGCTCTATTTTTGCGGCAACGTCCAGTCTCAAGATGGGCTGCCTCAGGTGTGCCTCAACCAGGGACTCACGGTGGTCCAGTGTGGGCAAGCGGGACACATGCGAGGAAACCGGTCTGTATCCGGCACACCGAATTTTGTTGGCCGGCCTGAGAACGGGTACGCATCTACCGCGTGCATCAAGTGCTTGGCGCGCGTGGGCCAGTCGCAGACCTTGGAGCTTGTGCGCATGGAGACGTTTTCAAAGTCGTGCGACCCGAAGATCATGCTCAGATTTTGCCAACGGCAGGAGGACGCGTGGGCGCAGCGAATTTGCAACTACTGCGGGGATTGGTTCGCCCGAGAAGGTTCGGTGCTGCCGCAGGGTGGTAGGGCGCGCGAGAAGCAAGTCTCGAAAATGGGCTCCTACTTTCGAGGCACGCGCATCGGCTCCGTCGAGAAGCGTATTCGCGGCATCGTGCCGCCAAATCTTGACATCGTGGGTCACAACATGGCTGGTGGCTTGCGCTACTGCAAGAGGTCCACCACTTTTTCGAGCTCTCGACACTACTACACGGAGGCGGATCTCATGCAGCCGGGCCAGACGTGCCGCTTGGACGGGCCAGACGCGTTCCGGCCAATGTTCGAGAACTGGGACTTCAGCCGAAGGTTCCCCTGCAGCGAGTTTTCGCTCTACGAGAGTGAGATTGAAGAAGCAGCCGTCCAGCTTCGCATTGATTGCAACCCCAATGTCGTCACCGACCGTTTTGGGACACAATGCCTCGACCCCGACGACCCCGTCACATGCCCCAAGGCGCGCCTGTGTGTTGGACGTTCCTCCCATAACACGCACACAGATGACAACATCTGCCACACAGACACGCCCGACTTTCGAGACCTGGACGTGCTCGTGGCTTTCAAGGGGCTCGACGCCATGCGTTTCTTTGTCGACCCACTGCCCACCGGCTACACGTGCAACATGTACGTTCCATTCGCTACCTATGCGGACCCGGTCGCCAGGCAGACGTTCCTCACGAATTGGGCATACGCGAATCAAAGGGTCCCCATTCCTTGCACGTTCTTCCAGCACGCCATTGTGCTGTTCCCAGATCGCGATGTCGAATCGATTATGAGGTGGCTCGGTGGGTATTACGTCGACCGTCAATACATTCGAACGTACATGATCGGCGTTGACTGGGGCTTCGAGTCCAGGTTGGTGCCTCCACCACCTCCGTCATCTCCAGCTCCGCCACGCCCGCCGCCGCCGCCACGGATCATTTTACCTCCTCCGGGCAAGGCCTCCCTCCCGTCGGTCCGGATTGGGTGATCGTCCCCGCCGCCATCCTAGTTCCGTAGTGCTTGCAAGTCCTGGTCTTAGACCAAGAGTCTTGGGCTTCAACCTTTAAGAGACGACTTACCACTTACGCCAGAGACGCAGGGTGCGGGCATCTCAGACACATGATCGTCTCTTACGTCTATTAGACAATTGCATTTAGCTCGCGTTTAGGACAGTCACCGAGTCGCGAAACGGTTCTTTTGTGAGGTTGTGAGCGCCGGTTCAGTCATCAGGTATAATACATTATTAAGTCGGGTTGTTTACCGCGCTCGCGGGCTGTATGGGGGCTGCTTCTCCTCGCCGGTCCCGGCTCGCGCCACGTCATCTTGTCTCGTGAATTTGAATCGCACCCTCGACGGACGCCGTTTCGACCCACGCAGTGTCGAGTCGAGTCTCGCTGAGCTTTTAATGAGCTTTCCACACTTGACACTATGTCACACTTTCGTCGAGTCTCGCTGCGTGGGCTTTCCACAGGATAATTGGTCTGCGCCTCCCACGGTGTGTCTCCACGGGACCGGTGCGTGTGCGTCTTGCCGCGATGGCAAAATAACGTTCACGTGAAAATTGGTCAGCAATTTCAGAGAGAACGTGAACACGTCATCAAACCCTTTCACCACTCTTCGACGAGTGCCCACGTACATGTCCCTGTACGAGGTCCTCGGAGTGGATCGATGTGCCTCGGCCGCGGAGATCAAGAAGGCGTATCGCAAGCAAGCGTTGCTGAGCCACCCAGACAAGAATCCCGGCGACGAGGTTGCCGCGAGTTTCTTTCGCAAGGTGGCTGCAGCCTATGACGTGCTCGGCAACGAGTCTAAGAGAGCTCTCTACGACCAAGGCGGATGCAGCAGCGACGCGGACATTCTCGGCGGCTTTGACTTTGACAAGGCCAGCAAAGCGTTCAACGCTCATCTCAGCCAGGCTTTGTTGCGGCAGTGGCGGCCGGGATTCACTTTGCGCGGCACAATCATCAGTGAGGGGAGGCGTGTGACAGTCACCATCCATCCGGACGGATCGATGGATGAGCAGCAGCACGTCTTCTGGGGCGGTTCTCGCATCGGCTTCCTCATCAATTACATGAGCATGACCACACAGCTTCCGAGCGGTGGCCGCTACCACCGAGTGAGCTTCTCCACCACCTTTGGCGAACACCTCGCAGCAGCCGTCGTTCCTGGCGTCCTCGCGAATGGGGGGCACCTTGGGCGCGCGGTCACGTCCGTCGTGGCTTGGTTGCCCACGGCCCTGCTGCTCAATACTGTGTACCGGCTGCTCCTGCGACCCAAGATCTGGGCCAAGCCGGGCGCGATACCCGAGGCCCTGGCGGACGCGATGAGGCATGCGAGCCCACATGCCTTTGTGCGCCCTTAGTTATACTGATACATAGCTCGTAGACAGAGAGAGTCTGACCGTGGTGCGCCGTGTAGTATGAGTAGGAGGACCGGGAGGCGCATCCGAAGGTAGGCGCGCTATCTTTTAAGGAAACGTTCCATATGTTATATACAATCGTGTACACCCGGCCGGCTTAAGCGAACGTGGTAACACGCGCGGAGCGCGAGCGGGACAAAAGCGAAATCGAAGCGGTCGAGCGGCCGCGGCGCGCAGCCGCAAGCGCGGCAAGCCGCGACATATGTATGAATTTACATTTCATTATTATTAAACCGATGCGAGATGATGCGTCCTCGAACGACCGGACAAAAAATCCCCAAATATAATAAAAATAAACATAACGAATATTACGGCCGCGACGGCCGACGCGTCCGAACCGCGTGCAGCGGAATCCACCGGATCCGCCGGGGAGACCGGACCGTGGACGATGCGCGCTGACGGATCCGATCCCGACACCCGAGGCGAGGATGCAGGATCAGCGATCTCTGTCATGGCTCTCGGGCCACTCGCGCTCGGCCGGTGCGAACAGCCGAACGGCCGGGGCGCAGGCAGCCAGGCACCCACACCTCCCACAGTATGGTACTCGGTAGTCTTCTACTCTTCGAGACTCTCTCTTTCCTCTCTACTTCCGGTGCGGCTGGTGCGGCTGCGGCGTCGGCTGCTGCTGCTGAGGCTGCTGCTGTGATGGCCCCGCCGCCAGCGTCGGCGGGTGCGTCGGCGCCGCCGACGACGAGAGCGTTGATGGCTGTTGCATGGTCGCAGCTATGGCCGCGGTTGGCGGGACCTTGCTGCTCGGCAGTTGATGCATCGGCACGAGATTGCCGAGATTGCGAATCTCATTGGGTCGAGATCGCCCGGGCTTCGAGGCTACTGAGGAGGCTGCTGGCTCGCTCGAGGGCCACTGGATGCCACCCTTGATGGCGCTCGGAACGGCGCTCGGCACGGGTTTCGTCACGACGCTCGTCCAGCTCGACCCACCCGCATAGCTGGCGCCGCTGGCTGTGCCCGACACAGCGCCGCCGGATGTGCCCGACACAGCGCCGCAGGTTGTGCACGACACAGCGCGATGGACGGAGCCCGACACAGCGCCGCGTGTTGTGCCCGACACAGCGCCAGCACCCGGCACGGCGGCGCCACTCAGGGCCAAGGGTGCGAAACCACCGCCGGCGGCAGCAGCGGTAGCACCGGGTGCGACGCTCGGGGGTGGGACGGTGGCGGGCGGGACGATCGACGCCCGAGACGGCGCCCAAGGCACAGGTCGACCGCCAACGCTCGTGGTGGTGGTGGTGGCGGTGGTGGTGGTGGTGGTGGCGGTGGCGTTGGCGGCTGCGGCTGCGGTGGTGGTGGTGGTGGTGGTGGTGGCGGCTGCGGCTGCGGTGGCGGCTGCGGCGGTGGGCGCTCCTTTCCAAGGTCCACCCGAGGGGCACGCACCGCCAGCCGCGCCAGGCGCCGCGCCCCCGTTGCTCATCGCCGCGCCCCCGTTGCCGGTAGTCGGCGCCGCGTCGTTGCCCGCAGCCGCAGCGGCAACCGACACAGGCGCTGTCACGGGCGCGGGCGCCGTCACGGGCGCAGCCGCAGCGGCAACCGCGGCGCGGAACTCAGCTGCAGGGGCCCGCGGGTGCGGCCAATGAACCGCTGACTGGGCGGCACCCATGACGGCGCCTGCGCTCCCGGCGACAGGCGCTGCCGCGGGCGCTGTCATGGGCACGGGCGCCGTCACTTGCGCGGGCGTGGGCATTGCGGCGACGGCGCCGCTGCTGCTGCTGATGACGCTCGGCGCGGCGCTTGCTGTGGGAAGATGGTGCGAGGCGCTCGGCGCGGCGCTTGCTGTGGGAAGATGGTGCGAGGCGCTCGGCGCGGCGCTTGCTGTGGGAAGATGGTGCGAGGCCGCCCGCCGCGCCGCGCTGAGCGCTTGGTGCAGCGCCCTGTGGACGAGGCTGAGGACGGCGGCCTCCTGTTGCTCGGGATGCATCGCGGCGATCTCGGGGTCGAGCAGCGCGCCGTACAGCCCCTCGAGTAGCTCGTCCGACAGGCACTCCCCAACTGCCACTCGCGCGAGCTGGAGCGGCGTCGGGAGTGCGGGTGCCGTGGGCGTCGCCAGCAGCGAGCGACTGATGGCGAGGCGGTGGCTGGCCGAGAGGTGCTCAGAGGCGGCGCGTGGCGTGATCAAGCCGTCGCTCGCGCTGCCCAGGCGCGATGCCGGCGTCGCGCCCGCAGCTGCGCCCGTCGCAGTGCGCTGGCGCTTTGGTGCCGGCGATGGCAGCACAACCTTCTGGCCTTCGTTCCGGTTGAGGCAGTTGACACACTTGCACGTGTCCGCGCACTTGATACCCGCCTGAAAGCACTCGCAGTATTTCTTGAGGCACCCCGACTTCTTGCAGTTGCAGCCGCGGTTATGCGCACTCGATGCCTGCTCGGTGCTCGAGATCTTTGGCCGGAACGCCTGCTGGTTGCGCTCGAGCGTGGACTCGATGGCCTGCTTGCGCAGCTCGTCGTTCTCGGGATTATTGAAGCAGCTCTGGCAGTTGCACCCGTAGCAGTACTGGCCCGACGCGAAGCACTCACAGTAGAGCTTGAGGCATCTGCTGTTGCGGCAATTGCACGTCTTGCGCTTCTCTCCAACCGTGGAGGGCGGCTTGCGGCCCTGCGCCGAGGGCGAGGGCTTGGGCACGAGCCCCGAGGGCATCGAGAAGAGGTCGCGCTCCGCCATCGCAAGCAATACTTGCCGACGCGCGCCGTTTCCGTGGGTAAGGCCTCTCTTGTGGTCACCCAGATCCTCCGCCCTGGTTTGTATTTTGCCAACGCGGAACCGCGATTCATACCGTTTTCACAGTGCAAAAGTTTGGTTACGAGATGACAGTTATCAGAGCGACACCCGTTAGGTAGGTACTGGTCGTCTCTGCTAGTATCGTTTTCCTTACTTCCGTTTCTGAATGTCGTTTGAGCAAAACGCGCTGTCTCGGCGTAGGCTTTCCGTTCTTCGGCTTCGCTATTTTCCTCGGATTTCCTTTGGCAAGATTTCTGGCGCGGAGAAGACGCACTTGACGGGCCCTGATGTCTGAGATCAAGCACGAGTCCATGGACACCGCACCCACAACCGAGCCCGCCACCATGTCAGACAAGCCTGCCGAAAGCGCCGCGCCACCAAACCCCGCGATGGCCGGGGGGTCGGCACCCATCCTCCCGCCTCTGTCATCCTCTGCGCCTCACGCTGGAATCTCGGCGCCGCAGGGCGATTCGCGGCCGCCAATGCCAATGGGCCAGCTCCCACCCACCTCGGGAATGCCCCCCATGCAACAGCCCGGACGACAGGGTCCCCCGGGCGGGCCTGGCCCCATGCCAGGCGCTCCGAATCCAGGCGTGATGGGTGGGCAGCAGCCTGATCGCGGCGGTGTGTCGATGCCCGACGCGCCAATCAAGTACGAGCCGCAGGGCCCGCTCCCTGGTGGCAACGTGCCCATGGCACCCGGCGGCCCGGCGGCTCAACCGCAGCCTTACCGTCAGCTCAAGGTTGAGGACGCCCTCGCGTATCTGGACCAAGTCAAGATGAAGTTCGAGAAGCAGCCTCAGATCTACAACAAGGTATGCGCTTGCGCGCGCGCGCCTTGTCTCGATGGCGCGTGCGCCGCACGCCGGAGCCGCGTCGCGCCCGGCGCCATTGTGATGGACACTCTCGTGCGCGCGTCGCGCACGCGCACACGCCGGCTTATTGACGAAATCTCGCGTGCGCGCGCGTCCTGTGGCAGTTCCTCGACATCATGAAGGAGTTCAAGGCGCAGAGCATTGACACGCCGGGCGTCATCGACCGCGTGCTCAACCTCTTCTTTGGCCACCGCGAGCTCATTCTCGGCTTCAACACCTTCCTGGTGCGCCCAACACGGCGCCCTGCACGGCGCCCCGCTGCACAGCGCCCAGCTTTGCACCCAGCTGCTCGCTAGCCTCCCCCCCCAAAGGCACTTCGCATCGGTGGCGCGCGCCGCGCGACGCTCGCACCGCCGACCGTGTGGTGGTGCGCTTTGGTGCCGTCTCGCTCGCAGCCGCCCGGGTACAAGATCGAGTTTTCGGAAGACGAGAACAAGCCGCGCGTGCAGCTCAAGTATCCGCCAGGGATGACAGGACCACAGCCGCAGGGCTTTGCGCAGATGAACGCGGCGCACGCGGCGGCGGCGGTGCAGGCGCAGGTGCAGCAGCCCGTGCCGCTCTCGGTGCCGCACGGGGCGGCTGGGGTGGGGCCCGTCGGGTACGACCGGATGGGTGGCCAGCCGATGGACACCGCTCCGCCTGGCCCGCCCGCGGCCCCTGCCAACAAGAAGGCCCCCATCGAGTTCGACCAGGCGATCAACTACGTGACCAAGATTAAGACGCGCTTCGCCAAGCAGCCCGAGACGTACAAGGCCTTCCTCGAAATCCTGCACACGTACCAAAAGGAGCAGAAGACCATCAAGGAGGTGTACGAGCAGGTCTCTCACCTCTTCAAGAGCCATACCGACTTGCTCAGCGAGTTTTCACAGTTCCTGCCCGACGGCTCGCCCGAGGCGGGCGGGCTGCTCGGAGGGCCCAAGGGCAAGGGCAAGGGTGGCCTGCTTGGACCGCCCATGGGTGGCATGGGAGGCGGCCTCAAGCAGCCCGTGGCGCAGCGGCCTGGCGCCAAGGGCGGAGCGCCGATGAGCGGTCCAGGCGGCCCGCGCCCAGTCGGCCCGGTGGAGGAGGAGGATGAGCGCTTCTGGCAGAAGCGTCGCAATGGCCCCGGCGGCGGGCCGCCCCCGCCCGGCCGCAAGGACGAGAGCAAGCGGGTGGACGCCGCCGCTCGTTCGCCCGAGGCCGAGTTCTTCTCCAAGTGTCGCAATCGGATGCCCAAGCCGCTCTACCTCGAGCTGCTCAAGTGTCTCAACTTGTACTCGCAGCAGGTGCTCGACCGGTCTGAGCTGCTCACGCTCGTGCACGACCTCTTCAAGCGCTCCCAGTTTGAGCTCTTCGGCACCTTCCGCAAACTCCTCGGCTACTCGGGCGGTGTGGAGCAGCAGACGCGCGACGTGCCGTCGCCGCCGGCGACCTCTTCGGCCCCCATGGCTGAGGGCGGCAACTTCCGCGAGCTCGACTTCACGACGATGCGCCGGCACGGCACCTCGTACCGCCAGCTGCCCGACACGCACCCGGTGCCGCCCTCATCGGGCCGCGGACCTCTCGAGACGCTGGTGCTCAACGACACCTGGGTGAGCGTCGCGACGGGCACCGAGGATCTCAACTTCAAGACGTTGCGCAAGAACCAGTACGAGGAGTGCATCTTCCGCGCCGAGGACGAGCGCTTCGAGCTCGACACGACCATCGAGACCAACCAGTGCACACTCACGTACCTGACCACAATCTCGCTCGAGATCGAGCGCTTCTCGGAGCAGGAGAAGCGTCGGTACAAACTGCCGCAGGTGCTCTCCGCGATGCACTGCAAGTCTATCCGGCGGCTCTACGGCGCGCAGGGCGCGCAGGTCATCGAGATGATGCACAAGTGCCCGGCGGCCGCGGTCGCGCCTCTCCTGACTCGGCTGAGGCAAAAGGACGAGGAGTGGCGGGAGCTGCGCCGCCAGTGCGGCAAGACGTGGAAGGAGGTGTACGAGAAGAACTACACGAAGGCGCTCGACCATCGCTCGTTTTACTTCAAGCAGGGCGACAAGAAGAACTTTTCGGGCAAGCAAATGGTGATGGAGCTCAAGGCGCTCTGCGAGAATGCCGACGGCGAGAACGCCGCCGCGTTGCGAGCCACCCTTGGGGACGAAGAGACGAGCGCGGCGGCCGCGGCCGCGGCCAACAAGGCGGCAGGCGCGAGCGGTGAGGGCTCGCTGCCGCCGCTCGCGCCGCCCACGTCGCTCACGCTGCCGTTCACGGTCAAGGCGGCGACGCTCGCCGAGCTCCACAACGACACGCTGGCGCTGATGACCTTCGGCGCCAAGCTCAATTTCAGCGTCGTCGAGGGCGACATCGACGAGAAGCTGCGCGCCTTCTGGAAGAACTTTGTGCGAAAGTTCTTTGTGTGCCCCGACGCGGACGCCGAGGTGCTTGCGCGCAAGGCGAGCGAGGGCGGCGCCGCCGACGGCACGGCCGCCGGCACGGCCGCCGTCGCCTCCGACTCGTCGGCGGCCGCGGCCGACGCGATGGACGTTGATCCGCAGGAGACGACTCCGCCCAGGAGGCACAAGCCCCTCCTGATCGTGTCGGCGGATGTGGGCGAGGAGGCGGCGACCCGTGACGCGCGGCCGCCCGAGAGTCGTTGGCTCATGCCGCTCAGCTACTCGAAGACGTCCCACCAGAAGTTCATTGGCAACTCGCACTTTTACATCTTCGTGCGCCTGTACCATATCATCCTGATGCGGCTGGACGCAGCCAAGGACATGGCGGCCAAGGCGGCCAAGGAGTACGCGTCGCGCCAGATCACGGACGCGGAGGCGGCGGCCTCCAAGGCCGATGCGGCGGCGGCGAGCAGCAGCGCGGCCAACGGCGTCGATGAAGCGTCGGCCGAAGCGCTCAACCGCGCGAGCGAGCTGCAGCGGATTCGTGACGAGTGCAAGGGCGACATGTATCTCGCCTTCATCTCGTGCCTGCGCCAGCTCATCGATGGTAAGATGGAGGCCTCGGCGTACGAGGACGTGCTGCGCACGCTGCTCGGCACGAATGCGTACTCGCTCTTCACGCTGCACAAGGTGATCTCGCAGGCGCTCAAGCAGCTCCAGATGTTGCTCGTGGAGGAAGCCTCACAGACACTGCTCGAGCTCTACACGTACGAGCGATGCCGCGCGCTGCCGGGGTCACTCTCGGAGGGCACGTACCGCTCGAACGCGCGCATGGTGCTCGAGGGTGACGACTGCTTCTGCATGGACCAGCTCTATGCGGCTGGCGGCGTGCATGGCGGCGCGCTCGTCCTCTCCTTCTTGCCCGAGAAGGAGGATTTGTCGGACGACGACGACGTCGAGGAGGGCGAGGACGAGGACGAGGACGAGGAGGACGAGGTGGCCAAGGCTGAGGCCGCGGAGCTGACCAAGTCCTTTGTGCTCGTCACGCGCGAGAAGCGATCTCGCATGCTGCTGCGTCGCACCGCGAGCACCAAGCAGCGTCGATGGGACGCGACAGTCTTGCGCAACGGCCTCGAGAGTCGAATCGCCACGTCGACGTGCAAGCTACGCTTCGTCTACAAGACCGAGGACGTGTGGTTTTCGAACACGAAGCGCAAGGCGGCCACGCGCGCCAAGCGGAGCAGCACCTCGGGCGGCAGCGGCGCCAAGCGGCAGAAGCTCAGTGGCTTCATGGAGACGCGTCTCTCGCGCGACGGCGCTGGCGCGATCAATGCGCTCGCAGGTGGATTGCCGCCCAAACGCGCGCCGCTGCCCAGCCATCACGTCCTCAAACCGCTCGATCTGGCCCCCGCGGCAGTCCCCGCGGCGGACAAGGCGTCGTGAGCAGCCCTGAGCAGTGGCGCTCATCGTCATGGGCATACCAGCATCGCAGCGGCCGAGAGGACGGAATGCAGCGACCGCCCCATAACCGCCCTACAACTGCCACATAACCGCCCCATATCCGCCCCAGCGAGCGCCCCATCGAACGCCCCGACGACGACGACGACGACGACGACGACGACAAGTCCACCACACTCCGTGCACTGTGCACGTTAGCGGTACCGTGCGCGCGGAAGGAGGATGGAGATGAACGAGCGACGTTACGATGAACGCGTTTCGTCAACGGAAGGAGGATGGAGATGAACGTGCGACGCGCTCGAAGCGACGCGCTTGAGGGCGTTGTATGCAGGCTGATGGGCGGCACACGCGGCCGAGGAGGGAGCACTACGAGCTGCCACTCAGGACACGGGAGGGAACATGACGTGGCATGTTCATGCAGGCCCATCAGCCTGCATGCAACGCCCTCAAGGGAGCACTACGAGCCGCCACTCAGGACACGGGAGGGAACATGACGGGCCGCCGCCGCTCAGGGGCCGCCGCTCAGGCTATAGCGCGAGACGCGGGGCACGTGGCAGGAGCTGGCGAGTTCCCACAATCATGGCATGAGAGAGAGGTGAGAGAGAGGATCGAGGCCGTCGCGGCGTCGCGGAGGCGGGCCGAGGCGGATGGGCATGTATCGAACTGGGCCGAAGTCAACTGGAACGGTCGCGACCTAGCTTGCCGTGCTCCTTGGCCAGACCGCGAGCGTGCACGCGCGTATGTGTTCGGGTGATCCATGGCATTGCCCATTGCGGTTGCGGGTTTCTTTTGACTTTTCCGCCGTTTTCTTGCCGCGGGTTCTCGTGTGAGTCGGATAACATACCCGCGAATATTATTTTTATTATTAAATTCCCGATAGTTACGTATACCCAATACCGCATGACGTGACGACCGGAAATGAGCGAGACATCGTTCGCACCTAGCATGTTCTAGCATGTTGCGCGCTCTGTTCCGCCACACGCGCCCGCACCGACCGCGGGTAGCAGCGACAGCTCGTACAGTGCCAGCTGCGGGCATCGCTCGTACGCCATTGCCTGTGGCAGCGCGCCGAGGGGCGGCTCGTCGAGCCGCAGCGCCGCCATCGCACCGCCCGCTTTGAGCGCCGTGGCCAGCAGGGCTTCAAAGTGCTCAGCAGCCGGCGCGCACGTAGATAGACTATCGAGGACGAAATTCAGTCTCCTCTCGATGGCGACGACGGCCGTTACCTCGCGCGCAGCCGAACCCTCTCCCTCCACCCTCGATTGCATCCATCGGAACACGTCGGCGAGTCGGACGATGAAGGCGGCCGTGAGGTCATCATCGTACACTACGTCTGCAGCGAGTATCATAACGCGCTGTGGGTGACTCAGCGCCGCTCGATCGCTCGCTCGCCAGTTGTACGACGAGGCAACAGCTGCGTCCTCCCGCCAGTCGCCTGGCACCCATGGTAGGCACCAATCGAATGCGCGCACGCGTACGTCATGGAGTCCGTTGGCATCCACGTTGGCACTCAGGTTGTGCAGCACGCCGTCGCCCACGTCGGTGGCGTACACCAGCCTCGCACCGAGCTGGGCCGCCATCAGGCTGCAGAGGCCGCAGCCGCTGCCCATCTCGAGAACGACCAGCTCGGAAGGAGGCCCTCGAAAGCGCTCTGCGTGGTGGATGAGATAATCACACAGTAGCAGCGCGCCGCGCCATACCTGCAAGCCAACATCCGCCAACGATGTACCGTCCTTAGAGTGAGCCAGTTGCAAGCATCTGCTGCGCCGCCGTCGCTTGACCGCGACGTCGCCATCCGCATCAACGGCGCAGCTCGAGATACTGTCATCGCCGGCGACGCAGGCGGGGTCGAGCCACGTGTAACTTGTCGTGCCGCTTGTCGCGCGGACGTGCATGTCGGACAAGATCGTCTCTTGAGGCTCCATTTTCACGCCAGTCCGTTCGTTCGTTCGTTCAGGGCCCACTCGACCAGACACACACCATCGCCTGTCCTTCCCTTGCCATTTTCATGCGCATTCAGAGGTGTGTGAAGTTGTGTGTGAAGTTGTGTGCGTGTTTTGTACGATGCTGAACCGTTAAGTGTTCTTTCCCGGCTCAACCGACGCGCTGTTCCGGGCGCGACATGCCACGACTTGTTCTCGGCTCCTCGTCCGCCTTCCGCCGCGCGCTCTTTGAGGAACACTTTCCGCTAGAGCGCAGCTCGTTCCGATCGCCCGACATAGATGAGAATGCTATTCGGCACACTGACGCACAGACTCTCACCCGGCTGATAGCCAATGCCAAGGCGGATGCGTTGGTGGAGCAGATGCTCAGCGAGGATCCGGCGGCTGATGCGCTCCTGATCTGCATGGACCAAGTCGTAGTGTGTGACGGTTGCATCCGCGAGAAGCCCACATCCGAAGCAGAGGCACGCCGATTCCTCGCAAGCTACCAGGCTGGCTCCAAGGCTGAGTGTGTAAACGGCTGCGTGGTCCACAATTTGAAGACGGGCGAGCGGCGCGCTGCAAACGAGATTGCGTCGGTGAGCTTCGACTCCTTCCCCGAGTCGACGATCGACGAGGCCATCGCGCAAGGACGCATCTACAACTCGTCGGGTGCGTTCGCCATCGACGATCCGCTCTTTGCTCCATATGTGACTCGGTTGGAAGGCGCACGTGACGCCGTCATCGGCCTCCCCTTGAGGACGCTCCGGCGGCTGCTGGACGAGGTGTCGTCATCTTCGTCGTCGGCGGCGGCATCGTCGGCGTCCGCTGGCGAGGCGGCCGACCGTGACGACGGTGATGCGAGGCCACCGCCCAAGCCGGTACCTTCACAGCTCGTGCCTTCACAGCGCGTGCCCGGTCTAGTCCTGCGTGTGCTGCGACCCGACGACGAGGCGGCGGCAGTTGCCCTATTCGCGAGTGGCATGCACGAGACGATCATCTCGGGCCTCCGTGCCGAGCTTGTGCAGCCGTGTAGACGTGCGGCGGCTCTCTCGCTGGCCCTTCTGGCCGCCCTCGGTGTGATTGCGCGCAATTGGGTTTGGGCGATGGCGATGCAGCTCTTCGGCCTCGGCATGGCGCAGGCCGCTACCGTCACAGCCTTCAAGACCCCGTCGCCGGCCCACCTCAAGATTGAAGCTGCTGCGATGCCGGCGGCCCTCGGGCTGTGCTTCGCCCTTGTGTGCAGCGCTCTCGTCTATTGGCTGGCCCCTCAAAGGCTCGCGAGCAACTACGTCAACTCGTGTCTGGAGGACGACATGAAAAGTCCCTACGCCCACTACCTGAGCTCTCCGGGCTCCTGCTTCTGGGTGGCGATCGACGATGCCTCGGGGCAGGTGTGCGGCTGATGCCACTGAATTGACGAGCGCCACTGATGACCACTAATTGCCACCAATTGCCACTGATTGCCACTGATTGCCACTAATTGCCACTGATGACCACGAATTGCCACGAATTGCCACGGGCCATCAGGTGTGCGGCACGGTGGCCGTGCAACGGGCGAGCGCGCCGTGGAGGGGCGCAGCTGATGGCACCGATGCTGAGCTTCGTCGGATGAGCGTTGCGAGCTGGGCAAGGGGTATGCTCTTGCCACGGATGACCACGGATGACCGCTGATTGCGATTGATTGCCACGGATGGCCACTGATGACCACTGATTGCGATTGAGTGCCACTCTTCGTGCTCGCCACCAATCACAGGCACGGGTGTCGCTAAGGCCCTGTTTGCCGAGCTCAAACGGTTCTGCGATCAAGCGGGCTATCATCGGGTCGTGCTGGAGACCTCGACGTTGCAGGCGGACGCGCATGGGCGGCTGTACCCATCGCTCGGGTTCGAGCCTGTGAAGGTGAAGCCCCTATTCGGAAACGTCAAGTCGACGAGCTTTGCCCTCAAGCTGTCGAAAACGGATTGAAGGAGTATACACAGCTACGTATCCGTATGTTCTATCCGGATATGTTGATGATTGCAATCATACACGCGCCAACGCGCCCCGCGAATCTAGCGTGAGATGAGCGTGTGAGAGCTTGTCCGCATGGCTGCGGTGCCTTGACGCGTACGTGGATTTTCGCGGAGCCGCGGACAATAAGGACAAATTTGGGATCCGCGTGGCGTACAAAATTCCCCGAACGAGTATTCATGCGAGCCATTCGCTCCCGCGCGACCCAGATGCCCGCGCTGCCCTCGGGCGCGTTCTTGGAGCTGCAGGAGCTCAACGCTGCGGCCGTGGCGTCGAGTGGCTCGGCTGCGACCGAGCAGCATTCAGGTTCCCTCGGCGGACGCGTCTGGAAGTCGGCCGCAGCGTTGTGCAGGTGGCAAAGAGCTCACGCCTCACTGTTCGAAGGGACGCGGGTGATTGAGCTTGGCAGCGGCA
Source organism: Chrysochromulina tobinii (assembly GCA_001275005.1). Taxonomy (NCBI): domain Eukaryota; phylum Haptophyta; order Prymnesiales; family Chrysochromulinaceae; genus Chrysochromulina; species Chrysochromulina tobinii. Next base: position 9,148 of record JWZX01003099.1, on the reverse strand, counting down.
CGGGTGCTGTCGGGTTGTACGCAGCCGGCTGTCACGCCTCGCGTGTCATTCTGACAGATGGATCGGATGAAGTGCAAACGCTCATGCAGACGAACGTGGAGCGCAATCGCAGTCTCCTTCCGACCCAAGGGAGCATTGCCGTCGCTCGGCTACGCTGGGGCCGTGACGACGCTCCAAGCGAGCCGTTTGATTGGGTGCTTGCTAGCGATGGTGCGCGACCCGCGTCTCCACCTTGCCGATCGAGCCTGATGCGTGAGTGCACTGCTCCTCCTCTCTGAACTCCTCTCTGTGCTCACGGTACGCATTATTGAGTGTCCCCATTTGCTCGCAGTGACGCCATACTACGAGGCACACAGGCCGCTCTGCCACACCATCTCCTCGATCCTCAAGGAATCCCGTCGACGAGGTACATCGACCCGCGTCATCATGTGTGAGGAGCACGGCGCGCCCATCGCAGCCGACGTCGGAGGTTGTATAAATAGATCCCATTCACACTCCCATGAGCAGTACTACGACGCTCGGCTGCAGTCGACGGGCCAGTTCTTCGACTCCGCGTTTGAGGACTGGCAGGAGGCAGCCGGTGAGAATGGGCTGAAGGTCGAGCCCTTGCTGCCAACGGTCGCCATGGTGAGTCGCGACGGGCGCCATGGCGGGCGCCTGAGCTGGGACCTTCAAGCATTCTCGTTATCCATTCCTTTCCTAACCGAAGTGACGTTGTTGTAAGCGAGGCGAGCCTTGACTGTGAGACATGGCGCGAACGAACCAATATTGCGGAGCTGTTTCGTCAGAAATAAACGCTCGCTTTTCCCAAGTCCCATGGTGCCGTGTTGGTCGTGTTGCAGGGTCGTGTCTGCAAGAGGAGCGTGTGGACGATGGCGGTGGCGGTGGAATATGCACACGCTGCTGTTTACAGTGCTGCTTCTGGCATCTCACTCGGACGCGGCCGATGCACCCAGCCCCGGTGTGAGGTATCGGGCCGCGGTCGTCGAGATTTACCCAACGCCGTACAGCAGCTGGGACGGCACTGCCGCAGGTGCCGTCGCTCTCATGATGATGAACGTCAAGACCGCCGATGAGTGGGCAGGCAGGGCCGCTGCGCAGGGCGCGCAGATCGTGGTCTTTCCCGAAGATTTCATCAGCTCCTTTGGTGGCGGGGGACCGCACTGGCGCTCAAAGTACATCACGCCGCCCAACTTTGCGGAGCCGCTGCCAGAGGCGGGCATCACGATGTGCGGCGCCGACTTTAAGGACTCTCCGGTGGCGAGCGCTCTCGCGTGCATCGCCAAGAAGCACGACCTCGTCCTCGTTGTCGGCCTCGGCATCACCGCTCCCTGCGTGCCCAAGCAGAACGCCTTCGACGGCCGTCTGCTGCCGTGCAACGAGCGGAGCCACATGGGCCAGTTCGATGGGGCAGCGGCCTTTGGGCGCAAAGGTGAGCTGCTGGGCTCGTACTCCAAGTCGCACCTCGCCTATACATGGCGGCGCAATGCCGACGTGTGGATGGAAGCGGCCGACGCGCAACCAGCCTTTTTCGATGCCCCACTGAGCACGGGCGTCGTCCGCTTCGGTTTCATCATCGACAACGATGCGAATTTCGGCGACCCGATGCTGTCCTTGCTCGAGCATGGGGTGCGCGACGTCGTGGCGCCTATGTGCCTGCTCAACCCCGGCTACAGCAGCTTCTCGGGCGCCGTCTCGGGCGCGCGCTCGAGCCGTTTCGCGAGCGGCCCTGGTGCGTTGGCCTTCCAGTCGGCCTTGGCAAGCGGCTACGGCATCAACCTGTTGGCCGCCAACGGGCGGATGGGTGCGTGGGTGAGCGGCTCAGGCATCTGGCCGGCGGACCGGACCTTGGCACCGATTCAGCACTACGACCGCTCCTTGCATGAGGGTGCCTCCTCCCGCGTGGCCCAATACGACGCCCATTCCAACGGCAGCGCGACCACCACCATCTGCGGCGTGGTGGGCGAGCGGCTCGGGTGTGTGGCGGGTGGCGAGTCCCGCGCCTGGCTGGGCGTGCTTGACCTTGTGAGCGGTGGCAGTCTTGGGGGCCGGGGCCGCGCGCCCCTCGTGACGAAGCTCGGCCGTGCTGCTGGCGAGGGGGAGGCGCCCCTCGTGACGACACTCGGCGCAAAGCTGAACGTACCCGCTCTGGGCGAGCCCGGGACGATTGAGGCGGTCTGGTTTGGGGACGCGACGGCGGGTGGCATCGGCGGCATGGGCAACAGCAGTGGCGACAGTCTGACAGCAAGTGCAGGTGGCATCGTGTGCACTGGCCGTGCACCGCAACTGCGCACCCTAGGCTCGAGTTACGCGCTGGTCGCCGGCGCGGGCCTGCTGCCCCTCGGCGTCTATGTGGAGATTTGCACGATCTCCGCTTGCCCTCGTTCCTCCTCGCCACAGGATTGCCTCTACCCCCCACTACCGGCGAGCTCGGAGATCTGCCCTTCCGGGCTCAAGTGCGCCACCGACGAGGCCGAGGCGGCGGCAGCCAAGGCGAGGGCAGCAGCGAGTGCCTCGTTGGCGGTCCCCATCGCCATGAATGTGACCATGCGCAGCCGCTACACCAACGTGTTCTGGTCAACTGCCCTGTGCACCAACGGCTCGGTTCCACATCCCCGCCCTCCACTGCCTAGCCTAGAGCCCACCACCACTTCCTCCCAAGGATCCCAAATAGAGTATGAGAGTGCCAGCGCGAGTGCCTCGACTTTCAGCGCCGCCACCACCACGTCCCACGTGCTGTCACATTCACAGAGCTGCGCAGTGCTCTCGACGACGCTCGAGGGGCGCTTGCTCTACCACGGGCAGCGCCCCATATGCCCGCACGGATTGCTCTATTGCGACCAATACTCTTACATCCCCCCCGGCGTGGGCCCCTCGAAGACCGAGGAGGCCGTCCAGATACTCCGTGTCAGCCTCTACGGCTTCAGCTTCATCGTCTTCATCGTCTTCTCCATCCGCCTGATGGCCGTCCGGCCGGGGAGAGGCGGCAGCTTCGCCCATTACCCACGCCCTCCCCCCATCTTGACGTATTCGCTTGTCATCCGACGTCCCAAATGGAGCATCTTTGGCTCCGAAGGACAAGCCAAGGCCGAGCAGCTCATAGCGACGCAGATCGAGTGCCCTGTGTGCCTCGAGCCCTTTGAGGACGGCACGCCCAACGGCCGGCCCTATGAGGTGCAGGGCTGCCAGATTCATAGGCTCTGTGTCGAGTGCGCGCAGCAGTGGAGGGAGGCGAGGGCGGATGACGTCCTTCAAGCGGTCCTGTGCCCCGTGTGTCGGAGTGGCGCCGAGTTCCACATTATGCGATCCAGAGCGAGCCCAAGGTACATAACGCAGGACACGGAGCGCACGTCGTCGTCTGCGTCGCCCACGCTGCGGCCCGAGGTGCATGCTGTCGCCGACCCGAGGATCTTGCGCTTGCGGGGCCTTGCACTTGCCGCGGGGCGTAGCACGCTGGTGTAGGGCCGCAGCGGACGGGCTCGGGCAGCGTCGAGCGTGCAGCCGAGACCCGAGAGCCGAGCGGGCTGACCGTGGCCGGTGGATCGCGCGGCACGCGCACCGCGCCGGACGGCGATTTGTGGAATTGTGTGAGTGCGTCGCGAGACGGCTTTGAATTCGCAATAAAATCGAAAAGAGAGGTCCGCACGGCACGCAAGACGTTCCTCTCCGCGCGGCACCGATCCGCTCCGTCCGGTGGTCCTAACGAGAGGATTCACGCCCCGGATTCATGGGCATGCTTTCCTCATGTGCCCTGTGCTCTCAGCAGCAGCCCCCACAAGTCACACAACGACGCGCCCACGCCTGCTCCCGCGACCGCCGCGCTCCCTCTCGCATGCTCCCCCTCCCGACGGGGCGCCCGAGACGGCGCCCATGTCCTCGTGCTCGTGCTCGTCTCACGCGGCCGCCTCGGCGCCGTAGTCCTGAAAGCCGAGGAGCGTCTCGGCGAAGACCTTGGCGTCCACGCGCTCGGGGATGGCGACCTCGGGGCGCTCGGAGCCAACGAGCAGCTGCAGGCACTTTGAAAGGTCGTCGGCGCCCAGGGCCTCATCGTATGAGTTGAGAACGCGTACGAGGGCCTCGCGTGAGAGGACACCCGATCCGTCCGTAGCGAGCACCGCGAAGGCATCGGCGATCTGCTCCTTGGAGACGCCCAGAATGGGACGGTGGTTAACGTACAGGGCGAGGAACTCGTCGAAGGTGAATGAGTCGGCGGGCCGTCCGGCGGCCTGCGCGACGGCTTTGGCCTCGGATGTCATCTCGTCGATCTCGCGACCTGACGGGTAGAATCCGAGCGAGCGCATCATATTGCCCAATTCAGACATGGGCACCTTGCCTGTGATCTTCCGTGGCTCAGTCGAGTCCTCCCCTTGCGCACGCAGCTGCGCGTAGTAAAAGTGGTCGACGATCTCCTCGTAAACGGTGCCCTGCGCGCCGCCGTCGAGCTGCGACACAAAGGGCGCGATGCCGCTCCCGCCCGCTTTCGCCGTCGCCACGAGCGCTGCCGGCCGCACGTTCCACATATGGATGGAGCGATCGTGGCCGCCCGCGGTGAGTAGCCACTGGCCGTCCCAGCTCGCTACGAGATCGCTCACCTGATGATGGAGGCCATGGGTGGCAATGAGCGGCGATGTGTGGCACTCAAAGGCACTCAGAGGCAATTGAGCCCCTTAAACGAGCTCGCCCTTAAACGAGCTCGCCCACCTCCCCGGGGTGCGCGATGACGAGGGAGGCAATCAGAGGTCATCAGCATGCAATCGCCCACCTCCCCGGGGTGCGCGATCAGACCCATCGTCTTGTTCGGGTTGCCATCGAGAGGCATCTGCACGAGGCCCACCACCTTGTCGTGCGTCGCGTACGCAAGGTAGCGCGGCGCGCCCGGCTGCGGCGATTCGCCCGGGGAGAGGAGCAGCATGCGGGTCAACGGCCCGCCGTACGTTGGGCCTACGACGGTGCGTTGAATGGACTTGGGGCCGGGCGCGATGACGCGCAGCTTGTACTGGTCGTTGGCAGTGACCACGTGCGGCTCGGCGTCCTGCGCGCCTGCGGGCACGTACACGCATCCGGTCGGCACGCCCGTCTGCTCGATCTTGGACGTGTTGCGCAGCTGGATGCCTCCCTGGACGGACGAGCGCGCCAGGTCGTACTCGACCAGTGCGCGGTCCTCGCCGCAGGAGAAGAGGCGCGCTGAGCCGTCCGAGCCCTCGCCGAACTGCAGCCCCGTGATCGGCTTGTAGTGGCCGCGGTACTTGCCCACAAAGATCCACTCCTTCTTGGCAGTCGGCTCATCGCCAGGGTTGCCGAGCCGATAGACTCCCACGCAGTTGTCCGTGTCCGACGTCGCGAGGTAGGTCGAGTCATGCGAAAAGGCTGCGGCGGTGATGCAGCCGGCGGCGGCCTTGAAGGTGGCCACCTCCTCGAGGGTCATGCCCACGAGCACCTTGAGCAGCCCCGAGGTGAAGCCGATCGCGAGGAACTTGCCACTAGGCGAGAAGGCGAGCGTGTGCCCTGAGAGACGGTCGAACATGCGCATGAGGAGTAACCGCTTTTCCGCATAGTCCCATAGCTGCAGCAGGCCGGCCTTGCCGGTGACGGCGAAGCGCGTGAGGGACGGGTGCGCGGCGAGCCCGTGCACGGGCGCGTCCTGCCCCTGCACGAGCAGCGTGCCTCGCTTCCTCTCGGTCATCAGCTCGTCGAACATCGACGGCCGGCAGCTCACGATGAGCGAGTTGGACGTGCCAACGACAAAGTCGGGGCAGCTGAGCACGCCGGATGCAGCGGCGTCGGCGGCGGCCTTGGCGGCCTTGCCGGAGCTCGTGGGCACCGCGAACGAGATCGACGAGATCGCGCCAGCGTCCAGGTCCTCGAACCACGCGATGATGCGGAACTCGAAGTCGTAGAAGCGCACGTGGCCGTCGGCGCCTCCAGAGACAAGGTACTTGCCGACGGTCAGAATGTTGGTGACCGCGCCCGTGTGCAGGCGCACGATCTTGGCCGCGCGCCGCTCGGTCGTGTACTCCGCCGGCCCCGAGTCGAGAACGTCCCAGAGCACGCAGTCGCCGTCGGCCGTTGCGGTGACCGCCTTTGTCGAGCCCGGGAGGAAAGTGGACTTGGTGAGTGTGCCGATCGACTGCTTGAAGTCGTGGCTCGAGAGCGGCGGAGAGTAGTAGGTGAGGCCGCCCTCGGCAAAGGACCAGAAGATGACCACCGACGCGCCGTTGGTCACGATCTGCGTCGGGTCGGACGGGTCGAGACGCACGCTGATCTGCAGCTCGGCCGCCTCGCCGCTCGGCGACGTCACCATCGCCGAGTAGATCGGCGTGTCGCTCGAGCCGGCCGGGCTGCAGTCCCACACGGCGATCACCTGCGGCCCGCCCGCCTCGCCCTCCGGCGCCGGCTCCGAGAGCGTCACCAGGTACTTGCCATCCGGCGACATGTCCATCGCATGTACGCCGTGTGGGTGCGGCGTCGCGATCGTCTTGACCGGCTGCGTGCTGTACGAGTCCCAGACGACGAGCATCGAGTCGGCGCCGCGGTCGGACGTCGCAACAAGCCGCCGGTCCGCGCTCGCGCACGTGCACGTGATCGGGTTGCAGTGCCCCTGCAGCAGCTGCTGGCTCTTCGAGTTCAGGTCGTAGATGATGCCCGTGTGCGCGGAGGCGTAGAAGATGGCAGCGCGGTTGGCGTCGCACAGGTTGGTCACCGGGCACCGATCCGCGAAGCCGAAGACCCAGCTCAGGCTCAGCGCGTTGCTGCTCTCCGCCATCGCCATGACGGCTGGGAGAGAGTTGACAACACGGTGAGAGTCCTGCAACAGAATCACCGACACGACGCGACGAATTGCGGTCCTCATCAAGGGGCGCCTGGCCAAGCCACAGCTCAGCTCGCTTTGGGTACCCCGCACATGTGTTTTGCGAAAAAGATCTCGTTCCCGAGCGAAAAAACATCACGGTGAGCGATGGCGGACATGGCCAGGGCCGAGGCCTCTGCCTCTCCACCTCAATCCGGCATCGCCTCCGCCTCCGCCTCCGCCTCCGCCTCCAGCGCATCCTGCGAGGGGGGCGGCGCCAGCACCACCGTGAGCATCCACGCTGCCGCTGCCGTGGCCGGTCTGTCATTTGACGGCGGCTCTTCCAGCAGACCGCTGGTGCAGCCCACGTTCGCCAATGTGCCTCCTCCTCCGCCGCCGGCGCCGGTGGCGGAGGAGGAGCTCGAGGACGACGATGACCAGGCGGAGGCCGCGGCGGAGCGGCTCATGCAAAGCGTGGAGCGCGGCTTTGCCGCTGCCAAGGCCAAGGGCGTGCCGGCGGCGACACGGCTGCTCAAGGAGCTGCGTCAGGTGTGCTCGTCGGTCAACGGGCTCGAGCTCGAGCTGGTCAACGACGACCTGCAGGTGTGGCAGGTCTCGCTCTTCGACTGGGCCTTTGACGAGGAAAGCCCGCTGCACAAGGACCTGCAGAGCCTGAGCGAGTCCAAGGACGACCTAGTGCCGCTCGTGCTGCAAATACGATTCCCGGACGACTTCCCGTTCACGCCCCCGCTGGTCTTCTGCGCGTCGCCCACGCTGCACTCCGAGTACGTCTTCGACGGCGCGCTCTGCATGGAGATGCTCATCGATTGGCAGCCGACGTATGGCAACGTCGAGACGATGCTCGTGCAGGTGACCGCCTTCTTGAGCCACAGCAGCGCGCGCGTCGCCTCGTGCGTGGGCAAGGGTGCCATCGCGGCGGCGACCGCCGCCGCCGCCGCCGCCGCGGGAGCCGGCGACGACGAGGCCTCGGCCGCCTCGATCGCGGCGACGCAGGAGAAGGCCAAGCGCGCGTACGAGAACCTCAAGGCCTTCCACGACAAGAAGGGGTGGGGGCCGCGGCGCGATTAAAGGAGCAGAGCAGAATAGATCCCTTTTTCGCAAAGTGATTCTCGTCCGCATTCTTCACAGAGGTTTCACACCTCCATTTCTCTTCTCGCGCCACTCCGACCCGTCACAGGTTCACCACCATGGCCGAGAATGCGCCGGCTAACAGCCTCGAGGACATACCGCTCGCGCAGGTCAAGTCCACCTTCAACGTGGCAGAGCACGCCGAGAGCGACGTGAGCGCCGCTGCGGGGCCGCTCGCGAAGCGGCTGGCGGACGGCAACCCGCAGGTGCGCAAGGCGGCGTACAGCGAGCTGGCAGAGCTCTTTGCGCTGGCCGACGAGCCGTCGGTCTTCGACGAGTACGCCGCTCGCATCGTCGAGATCCTGTGCGATAAGATGCCGGCCACGCAGGGCTCGGCGCTCGACGCAGCGACCGCCTTCTTGCGCGGAGCGCCTGCTGAGCTCGCGCAAGCGCAAGCGGGGCCCATGGCGACGACGATCGTCGACAAGCACCTGGCACGGCCCAAGGCGCTCGAGGCGCTCCTGTACCTCGTCGAGGTGGGCGGCGCCTCGCACGTCCAGATCGCGCTTGCGCTCGGCGCGGCCAGCAAGATCGTGAAGACGCGTGCGGCGGCCCTCAAGGCGCTCGCTCAGGCCGTGCGCCTCTTCGGAGGATCCGCCTTCGATCTGGGCGCGCTCGCGCTCGTGCTCGCGCCCGCCAAGGGCGTCGACGGCAACCTCGAGCATCGCGACAAGGAGGTGCGTGATGCGGCCGCGGCACTCGTCGGGGAGATGCGCCTCGCCCTCGGCCGCCGGGAGCAGGACTGGTGCAAAGGGATCAAGGGCGTGGCTGACGCAAAGCTCAAGGAGCTCAAGGAGGCGCCTCTGCCACTGCCGCTGCCGCCGAGCGAACGCCGCCGGCTGCGCAGCGAGGGACCGGCGCCCACAGGCGCCTCGGCCGACGGCGCGGCGGCGACGGCGGCCGGCGCGGCCGCAGGAGAGGCAGGGGCGGCGGCGGCTCCCCCGTTTGACCTACTTCGCGCGCTGCCGCACTCCAAGGGCTCAACGGCCCCCGACACGTGGCTACAGTCGCTCACCGACAACCTCGTGATCGGAGCTGCGAAGGCGCAAGGGTGGCAGGGGCGCAAGGCCGCCGCCGAGCAGCTGATCAGCCTGCTCGATGGGCGCGAGGCTCTTGTGCCAGCAGACTACAGCGCGTTGGCCCAGGGGCTCAAAAAGGTACTGGACCTCGAGATGAACCTGGGCGTGGTGTCCGTGGCGGTGCGCGCGGTCG
>JWZX01003098.1:0-24499 GCA_001275005.1 Chrysochromulina tobinii | reverse complement strand
GCGGAGCGCGACGCGACGGCGATGGAGGCGCGCCGGGCGGCGGAGGCGGCGGAGGCGGCGATCGTCCAGGAACGCGCTCTGTCCCAAGCCGAGCGCGATGCCGCGGCGGCTGAGGCGCGCCGGGTGCGGGAGGCGGCGGAGGCAGCGATTGTCAAGGAGCGAGCGGAGAGGGAGGCTGCGATCCGGGCCGCCACCTCGCAAACGTCGAGGGCGGAGGCGGAGGCGGAGGCGGCAAAGGCGGCCGCGGCCGAGGCGGAGGCCAAAGCGCAGGCGGAAGCCGAGGCGGCCGCGGCGGCCGAGGCGGCGGCTGCCAAGTCTGCCCAGACGGCGGCCGAGGCGGTTGCTGCTGCGGAGACGGAGGCAGCGGCGGCGGAGCAGGCGAGGGCGGAGAAGGAGGCGGCGGTGGCGCAGGCGCGATCTGAGGTGGCGCAGGCGACGGCGGCGCGCGAGGCGGCGCTGCGAGTGGCTGCTCAGAGCGACGCGAGCGCCGTGGCGGCGTCCATCTCGCTCGATAAGACGCGCAAGGAGCTCGCCGACGCCAAGGCGGAGCTGAGCGAGGGCATCCAGTTCGCGGCGGAGCGGGTGTCGGAGCTGGACAACGCGCTCGAGTTTGCGCAGAATGACCTCCGGAGGAAGGAGATGGAGCTGCAGAAGCAGACGCGGGACGCGGCCAGTGCGGAGGAGCGTGCGGCGGCCGAGGCGGCGGCGGCTGCCGCGGCGCAGGTGGAGGCGGCTGCGGCTGCCAAGGCGGCGGCCGAGGCCCAAGCCATCGCCGAGTTGGAAGCCAAGGAGGCGGCTGTGGCACGGGCACAGGCGGCAGCTGCGGCCGAGGCGCGCGACGTGTCCGACAAGCAGGCGGCCGCCGAGGCCGCGCGCGCGGCGGCGGCCGACGCGGCACGCGCAGTGGCCGAGATGACGGCCAGGGAAGCCGCGGCCGCTCTGGAGCTCACCGAGCAGAAGCTCAAGGCGACCCAAGCGGGGGCGACTGCCGCGCGGCAGGAGGCAACCCAAGCGCTCAAGGTGCGCGACGAGGCGCGGCGCGCGGCGGCGGCGGCCGAGCTAGCGGCGCGCAAGGCCGACAATCAGGCTCAACGCGCGACGCGCGAAAAGGCGGCCGCGGTGGAGGCCGCGCAGGTGGAGGTGAGCTCGGCGCTGCAGCTCAAGGCTCAGGCGCAGGCGGAGCGCGACGCCTCCCTCCAACGCGCCGTCGAGGCTGAGCGAGAGGCTCTCGAGGCAGCCGCCCGTGCACAGGCAGCGAATGCCGAGCGCGAGGCGGCGGTACAGTCCGCGAATGAGGAGAAGCTCGCAAAGATCCGCGAGGCGAACCTGATCGCGGCGAGTGCGCGCGAGCAAGCGGCGCAGGCGGCCGCGGCGCGCGATCAGGCATCGTCCCGGGCGGCATCGGCGGAGGCGTCGGCGGCGAGCGCCACGGCGAGAGCGCGCCGAGCGACCGAGGAGAAGGAGGCGGCCGTACGTGCGGCGCAGGAGGTGGCGGGGAGGGCGCAGGGCGAGGCGACCCGCGCGCTCGCGGCGCGTGACGCATCCGCAGCGCGTGCGGCGTCGGCCGAGGCGGCGGCGGCACGCGCAGCAGAGGAGCGGCAGAGGGCGGAGGCGGAGGCGGCGACGGCGCAGGCGGAGAAGGAGGCGGCGGTACGCGCCGCCGAGGACGAAAAGGCGCGTGCCCTCGCGGAGAAGGCCAGCGCCCTCGCAGCCGCGGCCGACGCCTACGAACAACGCGACGCATCGAGCGTGTGGGCAGGCACGGCGACCCTATCAGCCATCGAATGATTGGATTGCGTTTGATTGCCTCTGATTGCCTCTGATTGCCTCTGATTGCCTCCGTGTGGGCAGGCACGGCGACCCAATCAGCCATCGAATGATTGGATTGCGTTTGATTGCCTCTGATTGCCACTGATTGCCTCCGTGTGGGCAGGCACGGCGACCCAATCGGCCGTCGAAGCCGCCAAAGAGTTAGCGCGCGCTCTCGAGGCCCGAGATCGCGTGGAGGAGGTCAAGACGCGCGAGATTCGCGAGATCGAGGAGGCCAAAAGCCGAGCACTCGAGGCCCGCGACGCTTCGTCTGCCCTGGCCGCCGAGGCGCAGAGCTCCGCGGTAGCTGCGGCGCTCGAGATGGCGCGCGCGCTCGCGGACAAGTCGAATGCGTACACGAAGGCCCTCGGGCTCGAGGCCGCGCTCGCGACGGCGCGTGCGGAGCGCGATCAGGCGCGCGCCGAGCGGACCGAGCTGCTCGCCAGGTGCGAGGCGGCGCTCCAGCGGGCTGCGCCTGGCATGCAAGTGCTCACCACGGCGCCCTCGTCTCCCCACAGGTGCGAGGCGGCGCTCCAGCGGGCCGAGACGGCCGAAGGGGCGCTCAAGACGACGCTCGGCGCGCTCGAGGCGACGGAGGGGGCGCTCGAGACGACGCGCGCGACGCTGAGCGACACGCGCTCGGCGCTGGCCACGTGCGAGCGCGAGCTGCGTGAGCTGCGAGCCGAGAAGGAGGCGGAGGCGGGAGCGGCGGCGACGGCGGCGGCGGCGGCGGCGGTGCGAACCACGGTCATGCCGCAGAGCCTGACGGTTACGGATCTCCGTGCTGAGCTCGCGAAGCGCGGGTTGCCGACGCAGGGCAAGAAGGGGGAGCTGGTGGCGCGCCTCGAGGAGGCGATCGCGACGCATGATGCGACGCACGACGGGCTGAAGGCGGCATGGTGACGCGCGAGTGGCGTGTTCACACGGGCGCGTTCACACGGGGGCATGTGCATGCTCGCATGTGCATTCTAGTACGTTGGGATCCAACATGAGTAAGGCCGTTGGTAGCTGACTGCTGAGAGATGAAATGAGCGGCGGCGTGCATATCCATACGAACAGGAGCACATCTGCCATGAGTCATGTCTCTTGTCCGATGAGGCATGCGAACCGAGCGGATCTCAACATGTCCGGATTCGCGACGAATGCGTGTCGTGCAGCTGCACGTCGTCTCGACACGTCGTCGCGGCGACAGGGCGAGCGGGGGCGGTAGACGTTCCGCTTTCGGAGTTCACCGTAATCACGCAACTACGAGAAACGAAGTGTACTCTGTTTGTGTAAAACGTGAACACCCGTACACTCAGCCCGGACGCAGGCGTGGAGCCCGCATCGCCGGTACCGACACAGCTCAAGTTGAGCCACCTGGCAGACGTCCTCAGCCGGCATATCTTCCGTTCAATCCCACGTCGGCGCCACGGGCAGATAGCCCACGCTGAGCGCACCCACCGCCCGCGCGACGGGCGGGAGCATGGCCGTGCTCGCCTGCAGCGCCTCGAGCACGGCACGACGCTCCTCGGCTTCAGGGAGCACGAGCATCGCCGCCGCCGCGCCGCCGCCGCTGAGGCCGGCCAGCGCGGCACTCTCGCGGGCCGTCGCGGGCCCGACGGCATACAGGACCTTGATCGCATCGGACACACGGGCGCCGCCTCGGGCGCCGCCCCGGGCGCCGTCTCGGGCGCCGGTGGCGAGTAGGCCCGAGCAACGCCTTGACGCACCTGGGGCTGCCGCCAGGTTGGTCGCGAGGGTGACGTAGGCACTGAGCAGCACGATGTGTATGGTGGGCGACAGGTCGGTTGCACTCGCGGCGACGGCAAAGCGGCGGATGGGTGCACACGTCACCTCATCTTCCAGTGTGCGAAGGATGTGATCTGCCAACACGGCGCCCGCGCTGTAGCATCCGAAGAGGTCGGTGTCGTGGTCGTCCTCGTCATAGGCGTCCCCAGCCGAGGCGCCACCGCCCACGTCGCCCCCGTCGCCACCAGCCTCTGCACCAGCCTCTGCACCAGCCTCTGCACCAGCCTGGGCGACGCGTCTCTCGCATCGGAGGGCGTGCTTGAGGAGCTGGATCTGGCAGTCGAGCTCAGGCGGCGCGCGGTCGTCGAACCAGAGCGGCACAGGCCGCCGACGAGGGACGAGGAGCGATGGGCCATCAGACGCGACGGAGCCCGGAGCGGCCAGGGCACTCAGCGAGCCGCCCTCATCGCTCATGCTGCAAGTGCCACCGAAGGTCATGACGTGGAGACGAGATACACTCTCGCCGTCGCGACGAGATACACTCTCGCCGTCGAGACGAGATACACTCTCGCCGTCGAGACGAGATACACTCTCGCCGTCGAGACGCGTCGCCCCGAGCGTGGCAAAGCAACGGCTGCACCTGAGCGGCGCCCAAGTCGACGCGACTTGAGACCCCGCCGCGTGCCGATAGCATGCAGGTTCGTCAAAGCGGCTGTCGACGTCGACGGCGGCGGCGGACGGCGGCGGCGGCGGTGCGGGTAGGTGGAGTGTATGTGTTCCGAGATAGCAGACAGCGCCGCCGCTGCCTGATGGCACCGTGGCCACGGGCTCTGTGCACATCGGCTCCAGCCCCGCGCCCGCCGCCTGGCCGGTGTGCGCCGCCGCCTCCGTCGCCGCCACGACCTCCGTCGCCGACGCCACGACCTCCGCCGCCGCCGCCACGACCTCCTCCGCCGCCGCGACCTCCGCGACCAGAGCGTCGACTTCGAGGATGGGCGCGACGGTGGCCTCGGTCGCCTCCGACGGGGCCTCCGGTGGGAAGACGCACCGCCAATCGAAGTCCATCTCCTCGCAACACTGCATGAAATCAACCAACGCGGACACGTCGACGTCGGGCAACGAGCGAGCCTCCGCCAGCCAGAGCAGCGGCGGCGCATCGCAGTGGCGGCACGCGAGCGCGACGTGGCGGAGGACGGCGCGCTCGCGCCGACGCTGCACCGCCGCACGGTAGTACAGCCCCGCCTCCTCGCGCAGCTGCTGCGACGCGCGCCCGTCGTCGAGTGCCGCATCCAAGAGAAGCGCGCCACCGGCGGATCTGCCAGCCTCGCACACCGAAGGCTGGGCGCGGCCGGCGGTGCGCGCCGCCTCGGGCGCGAGCGGCAGCCGTACGTACGCGTACCCATCGCTCACCGTGCACGACAGCGCCGTCGCGTGTGGACTAATGTCGAGCGGCTCGCCAACGTCAAGCCGCAGGCAGCACGTGCGAGGCACCTCGTCTTCAGCGGCTGCGCTGCTCGCAAGCCAGCAGCTGAGCACGACGACGCTGCCATGTGTCGATGCCTCGGCGTGCACGAGACGCGTGCCGCCCCTGCCCCAAGCCGAGAGCGAGAAGCACCGGATGTGCGGCAGCCGCTCGAGAACAAAGGCGACCGGCTCAGCGGAGGCGGCAGCAGCGGAGGTGGCGTCCGCGGAATCCGCAGCGCTGCACGTCCAGCTCTCCACGTCCAGCAGGTACTGAGGCACCGGCGCAGAATGCGATTGGCGGCGGCGGCGCTTCGGTGGCGGGAAGCGGCACGGTGGAGCGCAAGCGCAGTCGAGCATTTTCTGTAAGCGTTCACAGGAATAAACGATTCAAATCCCAGCCGCAGCGCTACTCAAACGCTGAGTCGCCGAGCCACGGGTCGTGTCGTCGAGAGACGACACATCTTGATTTCACGAACAAAAGTGTGATACAAAAGATTTTCCGCGCCAACGTCCACACATGTCGCGAGCCTCGCGTGATTGGAATTACCACGGCTCGGTGACCGAGCATCAGATTCCCGACTATCGCCGGCAGGCTGCCGTGGCGAGCAGCCGTGGCGTCGCGAGCAGCCGCGAAAGCAGCCGCAGCGCGAGCCGCCTGGAAGGTGACGGCAGCGCGTTGTCGTCCGCCTCGTCGAGCCGCCATCAGCATGGCCTGCCACCCCAGGGACCGCCGGCGGCGGGGCCGCCGCCGCAGCTGCCGCGGCCGCACTCGCCCACAACAGCTCGCCCGCCGCTCTCGGACTCGCAGGCCGCGCTCTATACGGCGCTCTTTGGCGTGCAGCCGCCGTCCCGCTCGGCGCCGTCATCGCCGTCCTCGAGGGCGCCGGCGACGCCGGCGACGCCGGAGGCCGCCGGCGACGGCCCATCGCTGCCCGGTAACGAACAGGCCATACAGATCGAGCGCGCCGTGCGCAAGGCGATGCGCGGCGCTGCCATGGAGCGCCAACGGGCGGTCGACGCGGCGGTGGGCGCGGCGCGCGCGAAGCACGAAGAGGACTTGCGCGCGGCGCTCGCGCGGCTCGCGGACGAGCGCGAGGCGGCGGCCGCCGAGGCGACCGCGCGTGCCGAGGAGCACGCGGCGCGGGAGCGCGACAAGCTGCACCGCGAGGCAGCTCGCGAGCGGCAGCAGGCGGTGAGCCGGGCAGTCGAGGCGTCGGAGAAGGCGCGCGAGGCGGAGTGGCGTAAGGAGGCGGAGCGGCTGCATGCAGAGGCGGAGGCACGGCTCGAGGCGGCCCATCGGGACAAGGAGGCCGCCATCCGGCGCGTGCAGCGCGCCAAGGACGCGGCGGTGAGCGAGGCGCTCAAGACGGCGCGCGAGAAGGTCAAGGCAGCGGAGTTACTCGCGGAGAAGAGCGTCGAGGAGGAGCGAGAGCGCGCTGCGGCTGCCGAGCGCCTCGCGCGCCGCCAGGCGTCGAGCAAGGTGGAGCTGTCCGTGAAGCAGACCCTCTCCGAGGCCGAGCAGCTCAAGGAGATGGCGGTGGCCGCCGCGAGATCGGAGCTCGCCAAGGAGCATAGGCAGGCGCTCGATGCGCTTCGGGCGAGCTTCGAGGTGGAGCGGCAGCAGCTGCGTACCGAGGCGGCCGATCGCGAGCAGGAGGCCCACCGGCGGGCCGACGAGCGCCTCGCCGCGGCCGACGAGCGACACGCGGCCGCCCGGCGCGAGCTCGAGTCCTCGCACGCGGCGGCGCTCGGCGCACTGCGCGCAGAGCACGCGGCGGAGCTCAATACGGTCCGCGTAGAGGCGGTGCGGGGGGCGCGCGAGGAGGCAGGGAGGGAGCTCGAGGCGAAGGTGACGGCCGCGGTGGACGCGGCGCAGAAGGCGGCGGAGCGGGAGAAGCGCGCGGCGCTGCGCAGCACAGCGGCCGAGGCGGAGAAGGCCCTCAAACGTGTCCTCGAGGCCGCTGCCGTGCAGCAGGCGAAGGCGGTCGCGGACGCGCGCCGGCAATTTGAAGAGGAGCTGCTAGGCGAGGACTGACGACGAGAGACGAGGAGAGCTGGCGGATAGCACGATGCAACCACACGCGCAGCGCTCCGATGGGTCGTAGTAGCATGCAGAAGTACGATCTTCACGTAGTCAGGTCAAACGCAGCATGCCCCCAGTCCCACGTTGGCGCAACAGCAGCAGCGGCGGCGGCGGTGGCGGCGGCGCTGCTGCGCGCGGCGCTGGGGTCCTGTTGACACGACGCCCGACACGGCGCCCACATTCCAAATGGGGAAACTCAACGACCACCTCTTCACAGTCGACTGCGCCACGCCGCTCTCACCGATGGCTGCCTTCGCCATCGCCCTCGCTATCACCGAGACTTTGTGGCAACTCTCTGTGGCCTTCCGGAGGACGTTCGACAGCAGCAGGCGGGACAGCAACAGTGGGACAGGAACAGCGAGCTGCGAGGCAGCCGCCGTAGGGTATGGGCTAGCGCCTACCACCTACCAGCTACCTTTCTGATTGCCCATGCGGAAGTCACAAGTATGCGTTGAGCAAATTTGTGAGGTCCCGGAGTCGAATGCGCGCCGTGTGACGTCACGGTCAGATCTCGAATGGTCAGCGAGAAATGGCTAATGCGAATGAAGTTGAAGAACGGCCGGGCCGCTGTGACTTGTGTAAATAATCACAATGACGCCGCCAACTAGAGCTTCGAACCTGTCAAACATCGCTACAACTCACCAGACGCAGCTCCTTCATTTCGTGGCTTTTCAGCTCACAGACGACAGAGCTTACGCGTTTAGCAACACCATTAGCATGGCACGACAGGAGAGTCTCCGTGCACGAGCAGGGCTAAGGAATCGACGCGCACGCGACTGGAGCGATCGTGGCTGGTGCGATGTAGCAGCTCGAGGTAGCAAGCCGACTCTCCGGCGAGCACGGTGGCACTTGTGTGGTTGGAGAAGTTGAAGAGGGATGCAATAAAGAGAGTGTGTGCCGTCATTGTGACCGTCTCACGAGAGTCAAGACCCCATTCCGGTAGGCGACGTGCATCCCCGTCCAGCCTCGGAAACGGCAGCGCCACGGAGCGCAAGAATTTGGAACACCAAGGCTTGCATGCGCATCCGCCCCGGCAGATGACGTGGAGCTCGCCCATTCCTTGGGAGGTCGAGACGAGATAACCCAGCCGCACGCGCACGTGCTGGTAGCACGAGCCCTTTACGCCCGCATGCAGTTCCGTCATCGGCACGCCTGCAGGCAGTTTCGTCACAGGCACGCCTGCAGGCAGGCCGGCTCGACTATGGGCTCGACCCTCGCTCTCCACGTGCAAATTGATTGGTCCGATGGTGAGCCGATCACCGACGCTCGTGGACGAGTAGCCTAGCTTCTTGACACCCTTGGCCTTGCCATCATCCTGCAAGACGAAGCCGCTCTGAGAGCGCACGGGCAGTTCGTCTGCCGAGCTGAAGCAGAGCTCTGGAAAGTGGCTCTTGCCGGAGCTCCTATTGCTGGCACTTCCCTCCTGATTCGAAGGTACATCCTCGCTGGGCTCTTCCGTATCACGTATAAACCCCTGCCTCTCAAGACGTCGCGTGATGCATTGCGCTGCCAGTGCACCAATAAGCTCGTGCCCCATGCCGTTGGGGTGATGATCAGTCCTCCCGGAGGGCGTCTTCGCGTATACATCTCTGACGTGAAAGCCAAGAGATGCCATCGCCGAAGGTACATCTATCAAGTCGATGCCAAGGGCCCTGGCAAGTCCTCTCAATTCCTTCAACATAGCTGGCTGTTCTTCTACGACTTGAGGCTTCAGCCAGACCACAAACGTGATGGCAGCAGTTGGTTGCACTTCGCGGACAGCTGCGGTCGTCATATTCAAGGATGAGAACAAATCCATTGAATACCTGTTCTGAAGAACTTCGAGAATCACAACATCAGGGTGCTTCGGGAGGAGCTGGTTCATGCAATCGAAGAAGAATGAGGCTTCGACAGCGTTCTTCTGGTAAATATTGGTCTGCATTGCTATGCCTCGTGGTCGCATTGCAGCAGCAAGTGCATCGTGGGCGTGCCGGCCCCAGGAGAGAGGCATTGAACAGCGCATCGAGGGCGAGAGCGCTCCACAGCCGGCCGTTGTGCTGCTGCCTAATACGCCAATCGTTAGTTTGGACAAGCGACGGCTCCGATGGCGTGCGAATTTCCACCACGTCTCAGCCGAGGGTGGACTTACGCACGCTTCCTCGAGCGAGGCTAGACGACTGAGCGTAGAGCTGGGCAAAGCAGGAGAAGTCCTGGATGTAGATTCGTGCACGCCTACAGACTGGCCGGCGTCGTTCAGATAGGAGGTATGGCCGTCACTGGAAGACACGAGCGATATCTTCACCATCCCACACGGCTCTACTTCAGTCAGCGACAGCCACAACACGAACACCTCAAGAACGCGAGCGAGCGTGTATCGCACAACCACATAATAGGTACCAAAAAAGGGATCTGGTGAATGAAATGCATGCAACTTTGGCAGGCGCGCTCCGTGCACCAGCGTGTCCCCAGACGCTCATCTAAACGCTCATCTTCGGCCGACCGAAGGCCACACACCGGCCCAAGGCAACGCACGCGTGAGCGCCAAGGGGTGAGCGCGTAGTGAGCGCGGGCATGTACTCCCCCACCCCTCATATCATGTTAGGGGGCGGAGGAGCGCGGGCACTTAGAATTGTACTCCCCCACCCCTTTCCGACGTATAGTTAAGGGAGGTGTGGTGAGCGCGGGGGGACCGCGAAGAAACTGACTGACTGACTGGTCCCCCCGGCCCCGGCAAGCCACAGCAGGATCATCGGCGGATCGGCCAGTGGGCTTTTCCAAGCATGTGTTGACCGAGGGAGATACCTTCTCGGATTTTCACTCCGGCTCACAGCCGTTCACACCAGGAGCTTTCCAAGCAACTTCGATCCCGCACACGTCGCTTATGTCGAGAGTGCTTATGTGCACGCCTGCGCGCCTATGCCGATTCGCGGTGCTCTGCACGTGCGTGACTATGTCGAGTGCGCTTCGGCAGATGCGGCACGCGGCGTCCCGTTCAGCGTGCGCGGCGCGGTCGCCGTCCATTCGCATGAAGGATTTTTGGAAGGAGCAGATGAAGGAGACGGCGGCGCAAGAGGTGTGGCAGTCCCGCGAGGAGTTCGCGCGCGGCTCGTTCCGTGCGCTGATCAGCTTCAAGGAGGATGCGCGCGAGACGGCCGAGAAGCGCGCCGCGCGCCGTCAGGAGGGCAAGTCGTCCGAGGGCGAGGCGACCAAGTCCGCGTTTGTGGCCTCGGCGGCGGCAGTGCTGCTCGGCGCGACGTTGCTGCGGTTCGGCGGGCGCGCGGCGCTCGTGTCGGCTTTGGGTCTGGACATCGTGGCGGACCTAGGCATCGGCGATCAGATCGACCAGGTCCTGCTGTACGCCGAGCAGGCCGGCGGTTGGACGGTCGTCGCCTTCATCGGCGCGTGGATGATCGCCAAGGTCTTTCTGATCGACGTGATTGCGATCGCGCTCGCGTTCTCTTCGGGGATCCTCTTCGGCGGCGTGCTTGAGGGCGCGCTCATCTCGGCCGTGGGCGCCACCCTCGGCTCGCTCATTGCGCTCTCGCTCTCGCGCGGCCTGCTGCAGGAGCGTGTCGCGGGATTCATTCAGAAGCGTCCGGTGGCGCGCGGTCTCGCGAAGGTGGTCGAGGCGGATGGCTTCAAGACGGTCTTCGTGCTCCGCCTCTCTCCCGTCCTACCCATCCCCACAGGCTCGTACCCCTACATCTACGGAACCTCCAAGCTCAGCCCCCTCACCTTCGCCGCGGGCTACTTTCTCGGCTCTCTCAAGCCATACTTACTCGATGCGTACCTGGGCGTGCTTTCCAAGCAGGTGCGGGCGGGCGCGCCCCCTGAGTGCTTTCCCACGAGTGCTTGACCCTTGAGTGCCCCCTGAGTGCTTGCCCCCCGAGTGCCACTGAGTGCCACTGAGTGCCCCCGAGTGCCACTGAGTGCCCCCGAGTGCCGTCGATTGCTAATGATCGGCGCCCCTCGCCACCGTGTGCGCTCGGTGGTTCCCACAGATCTTGGACGGCGCCTCTCTGGACGACTCGAAAGACGTCTTGCTGCTGGTCGGGTTGGGGGCTCTCGTGCTTGTCGGCGTCTTCGCGACAGAACTCGCGAATGAGAGCTGGGATCTCGTGCAGGCGAGTCTCGTCAATTGCCACTGATTGCGACTGATTGCGACTGATTGCGACTGATTGCGACTGAGAGCTGGGATCTCGTGCAGGCGGAGGTGAAGGCGGACCAGGCGGAACGCGAGCGGCTAGAGGCCGAGGGAGTCGCGGGCGCGTTGGTCGTCGAGGCCGACGAGCGCTGGAACGGGATGCTCGGCCCGCTCAACACGTCGAGCGTGCTCGACGCCGTGGTGGGGATTGTGCCCAACACGGCGCGCGACGAGCTCGCCGAGGTGTGGACCCAGTGCCGCGCGTTTTGCGACGAGCAGTGGACCCCGGCGGTGGTGCAGGCGGTGGCTCGCAAGCGGCTCGAGCTCGAGCGACAGGAGAAGGTCAAGACGATGCTGGCGACGCTGGCACAAGGAGGCAAGGCGGAGCGTTCATTGCTCGACGAATTGCGAGCTCCATTGCCGAAACTTGAGGAGCAGCCGCCGAGCGCCGCCGATCTCGCGAGCCTCAGCCGGATGGCTCGGTGGACCCTCGCTGCCGAGGGGCCCTGGCGCGAGCTCACCTCGGCCCTACTCTTCAGCTTCGCACTCGCAGCCTCTGCGCGGCAGCGGTGGGACAAGTACCCTCAGAGCTATGAAGAACTTGAGCAGCTTGTGGACTCGTTTGTGGTCGCGGCCGACTTGGGCGGCGCCGCGGGCGCTGCACCCGCCGCGCCGCTCGCGCTAGTCGCGTCTGTCGCAGCGCGTCCGGCGACCCCTCAGGCTCGTGCGCCCGTGCGCTCGCTTGAGGAGCTTGCCAAGGAGCGCGAGGCCGTCAACGAGCGCCTCGCTGCGGTGGATGAGCGGCTGCGTCAAGTGGAGGCTGCTGAGAAGGCGCTCAAGGAGAGTGTGTCGCCACAGAAGTAGCTTTGACGGTTTAACTTCGCCATTAACTTTGCCATAGAAAGTTACTTTGACGCATGACGGCCATAAAAAGCCGACGCAGAACATGCGCAGAACATGCG
Organism: Chrysochromulina tobinii; assembly: GCA_001275005.1. Classification (NCBI taxonomy): domain Eukaryota; phylum Haptophyta; order Prymnesiales; family Chrysochromulinaceae; genus Chrysochromulina; species Chrysochromulina tobinii. The sequence goes on along the minus strand of JWZX01003098.1, from coordinate 12,327 downwards.
CAGAACATGCCCCACAAGAGGTCAGGACCGGAAGATGCTATTATAGAGCCATCCCTGGGGGAATGCATGCGCGCAGTGAGCGCCTCCCACGGCCACGCACGCCTTTTCGGGGCTTGTGGGTGTGTGGCTGACCGAGAGGGTCCTGAAACGAATGGAGTAGAATGCATGCGCGCGATAGGTATCGAACTTCAGCATTCTCGACAAGGGTGCTGAGGAGTTGTGGCGCACGCATGTTCTGTGTCGGCACGGACGGCCGCTGCGAGCGCGCATCCCCCGCAGATTGTATCAAGTACATCTCGTGGGGAGTTTCTTGCCGCCAGTCAGCAACAGGTCACCTTGACCTTGACATATCAGTCACGTGCAGCCGTCTTTGCGAGCAAAAGGGCGCCTGGGGCAGCCGTTGGGAGTGCCTTAATCCAAGCTGCAAGACGTGCGGCGGCTGCAGACCCGCTAGCCCCCCCCCACCTCCATCGCCGCCGTCGCCACCACCTCCTCCAGACCCTCCGCCCAAGCCACGGCCACCTCCCAAACCATCACCACACCCACTCGCACCGCTGGCAGATGTGCCGCCGCCACCACCACCGCCACCACCACCACCGCCGCCGCCTCCGCGGCCGTCCCACCTGCCACCGCCGCAGCCGTCGCCGCCACCGCCGCCACCGCCGCCACCACCGTCGGCCCCACCTTCACCAGCCCCACGGGCCGCCCACGTTCTCATGCGTGAGGTGGCGATCAAGACAGTGCGAGTCTTCGTGGTGTACGCCGTGGCGGCGCTGCCAGTGCTGGCGTGCCTCGGGGTGGGCCTCAAGGTGCTCTTCTGGTACTATCTCAAGGATGACGAGGTCCACGTGGAGCCGAGGGAGAGGCGCGGTGAACGACGGACGGGCAAGCGCTCACACGGGCACTCAGAGGGCGGAGGGGTCCTTGCCACCAGCATCGACTATCAGAGCGCCGTAATGAGCGCCGGCACGGACGACGAGTACGAGTCGGATGAGGAAGAGGCGCGACAACTTGAGGCGCGGCGAGCTGAGAAGGGAAGGAGCCTGGAGAAGCATGAGAAGAAGAAGGGTGGGCGCGGAAGGGCAAACTGTCGTCATGTTTGAGATGGGGCCGGGCTGGCCCGCCCGGACCCCGGTGCGACGTGCGTCCGTCTGCACAATCGTCTGGTGCCGCGACGATTCCCAGATCTGGCGCGCGGAGGTTAGATACGTTACAGTGTGCGATATGTGCCTAGCGTGGGCGCGGAAATCACCGTAAGCATCTCACACACCCGGCTCGGCTCACCGGTGCCGCTCATATGCTTTCTACATCGATTCACTTCTAGGTCGACTTCTAGGTGTCGCAGCCGCTCGCCTCACCTAGAACGCATCAAGGCAGGCGTCTCGCGTCTCACATGCCTCGGCACGCTGCAGCCGACGAGCCTTCCTTGGCCATTCGAGCTCTACAGGCGGAACGTGACGAGTGCGCGCCTACGCAAGCTACTCAGGACAGTACCAACGAAAGGATTCGGCTCGCGCGAAACTGAAGTTGCAGGCTTGGGCGCCATGTTGGGCGCACGTGTGCGAGGCAGTGGCGGCTCCTCAGTGCTAGTCCTACTCGTCGCTGCGTTCCATGCTTCCCACACACTTGAGAGACTCTCCTCTTGCACGAAGTTGTCGGTCGACTCGGTTGTTCGATCGGTGGGCGCCTCCTCTGTCTCCGCCTCGCTGGAATCGAGTGAGCTCACACGTAGAAGACTCGGTACGCCGATGGACGAGGTGATGCGTGATGCATGAAGGCTGCCGGCGGTCACGAGTCCGATCCCCCGGGTTTGGCACGCGGCCAGCAGCGCCAAGCTCCGAAGGCCGCTCACCTCGAGTCGCTGGAGGGCTGGCAGGGCGCCCTTTTTGGCGATCGCGCGCGAGAGGGCCGTGAGCGCGAGGTCGCCGTATGAGTTATATGAGAGGCAGAGGGTTCGCAGCCGCGGCATCGCCCCGCGCTTACGAAGCGCTTTCGCGAGCACCACGATGCCACCATCGCCAATCTCGTTCCAAACAAGTTCCAGGCGCTCGAGCTGCAGGCAGAGGGGTAGCACCACCGCCAGCCGCTCCGCCTCGTGGTCACCCCACCCGAGACGGTTGAAGTTGAGCGTGCGCACGCTGCCGAGCAGCTCGAAGATCGTACGTTGGAAAATGGGCGCCACGACCGTGTCGCGGTCGGCACCGTTGGTGTACCGCTTGTTCCCGTGCAGATGGTTGGCACAGAAGGCTAGAGGCTCCGCGGGCGCGGGTCGGTGTGCTCGGTTCTGCTCCGCCCGATCTGCCTTGCCGAGGTCGACCAGCTACGGAGCACGCACACACGGTTGCCATCCGGGCGTCATCGGGGCGTCATCGGGGCGTCATCGGGGCGTCATCGGGGCGTCATCCGGGCGTCATCGGGGCGTCATCCGGGCGTCATCGGGGCGTCATCCGGGCGTCATCAGGGCGTCATCGATGGCCATCAGAGGCACGTACCAGCGGCCAGTCGGAGCGCACGCTCGTGTTCGCAGCCTTGATCATATGGGAGAGCTCGTACCTAATTAGGGAGAGCTCGTATATAATTTGGGAGAGCTCGTATAAATTAGGGGACAATCAGAGCTCATCTGTGGCCCTCAGGGGCAATCAGAGCTCGCCACCTGAATCATTTGGGAGGCCTCGTACTCGAAGGTGCAATCAGGTGCAATCAGGTGCCATCAGGTGCCATCAGGTGCCATCAGGTGCAACCAGGTGCAACCAGGTGCAAGGAAGAGCTCGTACTCGAAGGTGCACCAGCCCTTATCGTGATAGCCGAGCTGCTCGCCACGCGCCGTCTCGGCACGAGAAGGCGGGGGTTCGCGGCGCCACGCGAACGCACGCCGGCGCTGGGTGATCTTGCCAGCGGACGGCGACGGCGCCAGCTTGGGCGCCTCAGTCGTGCCTGCGGACACGATGAACACTGTCGTGTGCTGGTGAGCATACCTGTGGGGAAGATATGGCGCCGTGGTGAGCACTTGCATGCGCCATCGTGTGCTGGTAAGCCGTGGTGAGCACTTGCATGCGCCATCGTGTGCTGGTGAGCGTCGTACCACAGATTAATACCCTTGAGCGATTTGCCGAAGATACGAGCTTGCTCCTCGGTGCGCGGGTGCTGGAAGAGCGAGCTAAAGTCAAAGAAGATGCCGAGGTCGCTCACGCCGCAGCGCGTAAACTCATCCCATCGCTGATCGAGCGCAGTCTTGAGGATGGCGAGGGTCTCACCGTGGGGATCTGGTTGGTCCTTCGTACGCCAATAGTGAGAGACGGCTATCAAGGGGATGGCGACCTGGCGCTGCCCGGAGCGACCGTGCGCCTCCTTGTAGATTTTGCGCAGCTCGGCCGCATCAATCGTCGCACCGGGCGGCAGCGGTGATCCGCGCTTGGGCAACAGCTGGCCGCGCCGTAGTGAGCGTACCCACGAGGCGCGTAGCAGCACGGTCGCCCTGCCGTCTGCCTCCTCGAGGCAGGCGAAGATGGCCTCCGGGTCGGTGAATTCGGAGCCGAGCGCCTCGCGCTCCTCGGCCGGCAGCGCACGCACACGCTTCAGCTCCGCCTCGATCACCTGCCGTGTCTCATCAGCCGGCACTGGTTGCCGTGTGACTAGGGTTGCCATACGCCCGCTCCGGATGATCGCTCCCGGGCTCAGCACCCACTCTTGTGCTCGCCCAAACTTCTTCTGCCACCGCCTCAGCTTCAAGGGCGCGCCGACGCTGCTATTGCTTCCGTGGCTGGGGGTCTGGATCACAATAGGTGGCCTCACTCGCCGGCCCGTCGGCTTAGTGGCGGTGGCATCTGTACGCAACGGCGGAGTGCTGGCGGTGGTGAGGACGGTTTTGGTACCAGTGTTCCCGCGACCCCTTGCGCTCCCGACCGACAATGTCAGCCTTTGACCCATGTCTCCTGCTGTGCTTCGTGTCCTTCGTGTTCTTTTCGAAGGTCGGGGTGTGTGCCCGCGCGAGATCCAAACTAAGTTTTCTACCAAGAAAGGAAAGCAAAGTTTCCACCGCTCGCCCGCTCGCCAGCGACACTACTCACAGAACATCAAAGCATGCCCCTGCAGATCGCGCAGAACTCCTCAAAATCGACGACGCCGTTCCCGTCCCGATCGGCGGCGCCAATCAGTCGTTCACAGTCGCTGAGCGAGAGATCGACGCCGAGCGCGCTCCGGAGCGCCACCTTGAGCTCATCGGCGTCGAGCGCGCCGTCGCCGGACGTGTCGAATCGTATGAAGAGCTCCTTGAGCACTTCGTCAGGGTGGCCCTTGAGGGCAAGCAAATTGCGCTGCGTGACGAGCACACGCACGCGGCTGCGCAGATCCGAGACAGCGCATGCCCACCCGTAAAGAATCGCGTGGCCGGCGAGCCACGGGAAGGCGAGGTAGCGCACGGTGACCTGAGCGTGCTTCAAGGACGATGCTCCCGCGCCTTTGAGCGATGTCGTCGTCGCAGTCAGCAGCACGCCAGCGAGCACAGCCGCTGGAGGGAAGCTCGCGCCTGTGCTCTTGTACCACGCAAGCAGGACGCCGGCGGCCGCGCCTTGGGCGGCGACGGGCGTCAGAATCGGCGACAGCAGCGCGAGCGCGCCGAGCGACAGCGTCGCTGAGCACAGCGTTCCGGAGAAGAAGCCCTTGGGATGCGGTGGCGATTGTCCGACGAAAAAGATGATCCCACTGGCCATCATCGGCGGAGCGAAGAGCGGCAATCCTGTCAAGGCCTCCAGCACTCCGATGCAGGCGATGGCACCGAATAGGCCCATGCTAGCCAAGGCTGCATCCGCTGCAGCTGGACCGGGTTCCGGTAGCAGTTGCACATCAAGCGCCCGGCTGACCTGCCCTACCAATCCAGCCGGCGACGTTACATCCGTAGTCGAGGATACCGTACGTCCACGGTGGTAGTAGGCGGCACTACCGAGGCCGATGGTGACCGCGCCGGCCACCTTGAAGCGATGTCGCAGCAAGATCTGGGGAAGCATGGTCGCGCGAGTAGCATTCAAAACACACCAAACACGAGAATCTTCACACCGATCCCTGCTCTCACCCGCGGGGAAGAACCCCGACGCCCCGCGTCGCGACCGTGCGAGCGCCGAAATCCCAAACGGAAATGTAAGTATTTGTCTTGGCGTTCTTCCTTGGCCTGACCAAGCTTGGCGTTCTTCCTTGGGCTCAATTGCTTGGGCGTTGGGCTTGGCCTGACCATTGCCTTGGCAACTTCTTCCTTGCTTCGCTTTCGTTGTGGTTTCGGGTTACTTTGCTCAGCGCGACCGACGGACTCTCTGCAGACTGCACGGCCCCGCGCCATCCTGAGCGCCATCCCGCCATCCGGTGAAGCGATCTCACACTCACAGATTTACACACGACGTGGAATATCACACACGGCGCAATTTCGTCAAAGCACGCCACCCAGTTGATTGAACATCTCATCGGAAGGGCTGCTCGTACCACTTGGGCTGGCGCACAATCTCAAAGCCAGCGTCCAGGGACGGCGTGGGCGGGCCAGGGCTCCGGACGAGTAACGGACTCTCGGGAGCGGAACTGCCGTGCCGGTGCACGATGCGCGCGCCTGGCAGCTCGGAGCGATCTCGCGTGCCCTTGATGGCGCACACGCGCGCGAAGGACGTCGGGCGGCGCTCCCTCACGATCATTTGGCGCGCGGGAGATTCCCACGCGCCGAGCCGGTCACCCGCTCGGAGGGTCGTGAACGAGGAGGCGCCGTAGTCGTCGATGGGCGCCGTGGTGAGCGTGGCGTCGGCGTCCACGAGGTGCATCTTGTAGTAAAACTTGTACGCAGAGGGCTCGCGCGCCGCCGGGTTCGACGAGCTGTGGAAAAGGCCGCTGTTGAAGATGACGAAATCTCCGGCCTCGAGATGCTCGAGACGATCCACCACTAGGGAGCCATCGTACCTCGCGTACGGCTGCGCGGCGGACGGCGTGGGCGTGAGGCCGCGGAGAGCGCTCAGTTGCTCGCGCAGATGATCCTCCGGCGCGCGCGCCGCGTATCGAAGCCGCTCGAAGCGCCACTCGAGCCACGTGCCAAGCGCCACCGTGAGCGCGCTGCGCACCGACTGCATCAAGGCATGCAGCCGCGCGCGCAGCGGCGGCAAGGGCGGCGGCGGCGGCGCAAAGAAGCTGAAGACCGCATCGCGCACGAGCAGGCAGCGGCTGTCGAAGCGCCGGAACACGTCCGCATACAGCGCCCTGTTCGCCTCAAAGCTCACGATGTCGAGCCCTGCGGACTTTGCGAGGGCGGTGCGGTCGAGAAGGATCCATGCCGTGTACGACGAGCGGTCTGTGCAGTAGGCGTACTCGTCCTGGTGGTAGGTGGTGTGGAAGCCGAGAGACTTGACGGCCCAATCGGTCGCCACCACCATGCGGCAGCCATAGAGCCGCTCCGCCTCGGCACACACCCGATTGCACACGAGTTTGATCGCCTCGTCCTTGCAGGCTCGCGCGTCACTCGACAGGAACTGCACGACGAGATCCTCTTGAATGATGCTCTCCACGTCGGTGAACCGGCACACACTCGCCAGGAAGGCGCCGCACTCCTCGCGGGTGCACAGTCCCTTGCTGACATGGTAGCGCATCCGCGAGGCGAGGCTCCTGTCCGTGTCCTCATCGAGTGACGTCGAGTCGAGAGACACATGGGTGCAGCCCTCCTCGGAAGGTGCAGGATCGCGAGACCGCTTCCGTCGGCGCAGCAAGGCAACCAGCGAGGTTACGAGCGCCGCAGCGCTCGTGAGCAGCACGACCCGTCCTCCCACCATGTCGATGACGAAATCGGTTTGGGCTGTTCACACACATCGCTCGTGTGAGTGTAAACACCGAGTTTGTGAAAACTATTTGAAACGAAAGCTGAAAGCAACGTTCAGTCCGAGTCTGAGGCCCAGCCATTGTCCTCTTTGTGGAAGATGATGCCCTCGTTGCGTCCCCACCAGCCCACGTTGAGCTGCGTGTCGCCGCGCCAGTGCATCTCCATGCCCGTGAGCAGCGATGCGCCGCACTTGGCGCGCACCTCAGCCTGGGTGAGCGGTGGTTTGCGATCGCCATTGCAAAGCTCCTCGACGTGATCGATCTTGAGCCAGCACGGCTGCGACTCCTCGATGAGCTTGCCACGCACGCGCAGCTGGGCAGCCTCGGGGTCGCCGTACTCGAGGGGTGCGAACCACTCGGACGCGCACCTGCAATTCGTTGCAATCAGCCACAATCGATCGCAATCAGCCACACTCAATCGCAAGCAGCTGCAATCCTTCACAATCACAGCGCAAGCAGAGGGCACGCAGCCAGAGCGTACAGCATGCGCTGCAGCTCCTCTTCCTCTGTGCCCTTCCTCCAGCATCTCGCCTCGAGCTCGATCGACCGGTCCGCGCGCAGCCGCAGCCGGACCTCGGTCGTCATCGGGGGCCAGCGGCGCGCGTCGGGCTGGGCCTTGAACACACCAATCACCTTGTGCGGGTCGCGCTTGGGTTTGCCTCTTTTGGGAAGGGCTCCCTCCTTGATCAGCTGTTTCTCAAGGGCCTTCGGACCGAGCGGCAGCGATGCCAGGATCTGCTCATAGGTCCGTGCTGGCGCGGGCTGCGCGGTGGCAGCAGACGGAGATGCTCCGGTCGGCTCGCTCGACGGCGGTGGCGGCGGCGGCGACGGTGGCGTGGCCTCAGGGGGTGGCTGCTGCGCTGCTTGTGGCGCTGGTGACGCGCTGGACAGTACGTCGTTGCAACGGCCAAAGGCTGCGTTGGCGTCGCACTCGACCAGAAGCAGCTGCGGGTGCTTTGGCGGCCGCGCCGCCAGATCGACCCAGATGTTGCGCGGGTGGAGGTTCCACGTGTGCCGGTGGGCCACAAAGGTGTCCGGTGCCTCTATGAGCTCGTACACTGCGACGCCCTCGAGCACGGGCCAACTGAGCTCGGCGTACACGCGGGCCGCCACTGAAGCACAGTCGGCCGACTCGAGCGGTGGCGAAAGGGTTGCCTCCAAGGCAACCTCTGCTGTCGCTGGTCCAACAAGCCGTACCTTGCGGCCTTGGAGCGTCTTGTTGAGGAAGGTCTTGAGCGTAGCATTCGAGTTGAAGGTCTCCGGCCAGCCACGGGGCGGTGAGATCAGGGTCGCGTCCGCCGACACCGGTCGTGCGCCGGCTTCCGACACGAGCATTGTGGTCGCAGGCCGCCGGCGTCGCGATCAGCTGCTCATGAAAGCGAGCATTGCAGGTGCTCAAGTTTGGAAGCTCACTAGAAAAAGTGCCGGGAAAAAGACACTGGTTCAAAAAGACCGGGGGGAGCCGGGAAACAGCGACCGTAACACAAGTTTGAACGCAAGTTTTCCCAGGGGAAAAATTGACTTCACAGGTGCGCGCGTTCACGCATGGCGGGGCGATCGGGCGCTGCAGCCATTGAGATCGCTCTGCGCGAGGCGGCTACCTCATTCGACGTGCGCACGACCGCGCAGAGGCTTCGTGCCAGAGGGGACACCCATCTTGCAGATGCGCTAGAGAGGCTGGCGGCAAAGCCGTCTCCAACAGTCGATCGTCGCGAAGGCGAGTGCCTTTTGGTTTTTAATTCTGTGGGCGACGGCGCTTCGACGCCCTGCAAAATGGACCTCTCTGATATATGTAGCGTTGCAGTGGGCTGCGGCGTCGAGATCGCCTACTGCAGTGAGCCTGAGTGGCGTGTTTTGTCAGTGGGCTTCTTTCTGGAATGAGAGAGCGCTCGGCAAGCTATAAGGTATAAGCTCCGCGCAAGGCACAGCGCAGGGGTTATCATACATAGTATCATAGCTTTGGTTTATATTGATTTGTGTGAAGACAATTCGACCGATTGCGCAACCGGCAGCACGCACTGCGTCCCGTTCAAGTTCAGATTTGTTCACCTTCTCACAGCTCACACACGGTCACGGAGACGGTCCACCTCCACAGCTCCACCCCAAGCTAACGAAGCGAAGGGAAGGCGAGGCTTTCGATGCATCATTCGAGCACTTCATCATCGACGACAGCACGGACTTCAGGCGGTGACATCTTCGAGAAGCCACGCCCCCCCCACTTCTGCTTAATGGCCACTCCTTGCCGCGCTTGCTCGTACTCGCAGGACACTTGGGATCGCTGTACGCAATGGCGGACGGCCCGGGTGCAGCAGCGGAGGATGGCAGAGAAAACCCACAGGGTCAGCACGAGCAGGAGGGTGGCCCCGCCGTAGAGGACGCTGGCGGGGACTCCGGAATTGTCCTGCGTGAAGACATTGACAGCCGCCGAGAGCCCGAAGTGGTGCAGCAGCCGCAGCCCAAACAGAGACAGGTGCGGGTACAGGAAGATGTTGAACGCGTTGTACAGGAAGTCGCTGTCTACGGGGAAGTAGTACTCCTCTCCGCATGAGTATAGGAGGATCCCCGCATTCAACGGGCCGTCGATGCTCCATCTCTTGGTGAGGTTGCACGGGGGGGTGCGCCAGCGGAGATCCTTGTCGCTGATGTTGCTCCGGGTCGTGTGGTAGACCCTGACCAAGGCATGCATCGGATATGGGTCGGGGGCCGTTGCGATCTGCGGCGATTGGAAGACCACTGCTGTCCAGCGCACGTCGCCCTTCAAGCCAGCCTTCGAAAGCGGGCAGATGACCCGTCCTCCGATGAAGTCATGCGCATCGTCGTCACCGATGGATCGTGGGGCCCCTCCGGCGCTGGGCTGCACCTCCCCCTTGGGCTGCACCTCCCCCTTGGGCTGGGTGCCAACGTCGTAATCACGATGAGCTACGAAGTCCGAATGGCGGCAGAGGAGCTTCGCGCCGTGGTGAGCGATCCGAGCGCGCAGGTGATCCTTAAGCCGATCCAGGTGCTGCCGTCCGGCCGCGACGGCGCCCAGCCTTTCCACCGCCCGCGGCTCCGGACCGAGCGTTCGCATGAAGGCGTCGACCCACGGAGATTCCCACAGCCCAAGCTCAGCGCCGCTGCCCTCAAAGATCCACATGTCCTCGAGCATCTCGCGGTGGACATGGAAGTAGGCGTCGAGGACGTAGTCGATGTCGGGGATTACGCCCGTGGACCAGACCACCCGGCCGCTGTGGGCCTGGAAGGTTTGGAACACGTCGGTCACGTCGTCGGCGATCTCCATCCCTATGTTGGGGGAGACGTTGATGTACGATTGCCGGATGGGTCGCGTCAGGGGCTGGCGCGAGGCGCCGGGGCTCCTGAGCTGGATGCCCGCGAAGGCGTACCAGGGGAGCCGCTCCGCGTTCGCGGGGCGTACGTCGATCATGTCGGCAGCGATGCCGAGCTCGGGTCGCGTGTGGAAGGCGATGCCCTCGGGGTACTCCTTGAGCAGGCAGTACGTGCCCTGGTTGCCGAAGCACTCGGAGTCGCCGTGCACGTTGAGCACCTGGCGCCATGGGTTCGACTCGAAGAAGAAGTGGAAGTGATGCTGGTGCAGGGGCGGGTCGTTCAGCAGGTCGCCGTCGGCCAGAGTCGCTCCGAGGATGTGGTCACCGATGCTGAGCTCCCCGTTGCTGTCCTCGAAGCGAGCCGTGAGCTCGGGGCTCAACGTCAGCATCATGCGGCTCCACGTGCTGCCGCCCGTGGTATCAAACGAGCCCAGCTTGAAGAACAGCCACGTGCCGCTGGTGCCACTCGACGTCGGTGGCAAATCAGGGTCCGGCTCAACCAGCTCACAAATCTGCAGCGATGCGGTCGTAGGCCAGCGCTCGTCCCAGACGCGATCGATTGCCTTTCGGTAGTCCACGGATGTGCCGAGCAAGTAGATGCGATACGCACTCTCGGGCAACGTCCTCCACTTGCTGGCGCACTTGACCATTCGAGCCATGTGCCTATCGCGCTTGCCCGGGGCGGCCAGGTGCTCGCACGCGCTTCGCGAGCGCGGATCGACGATGCTGCTGCACTGCAACTGGTAATCTTGTGCGAGCGTAGCGCCCAGGCCGAAGAGCAGAAAGCAGGCACGCCTGCCCGTCATGAGCGACCCGCACTCCTCGGAGGTCGACGAGCGAGCTCGCACACACCTTCACGAACCCCTGTGGTGAGTGCATCCCGGTGTGCCACGTGTTAGAAATCACACCGAGACCGACACATTCACACACAACGCGTCGCCGACCTCTTCGGCGCGCAACTTCACACAGCACAGTGATCACACGGCCCAAATCGCTCTCGTCATCGCAGGGCGTGACACAAAAACTGGGGGGAGGGAGATTGGCCTACGGATCTGAACAGGCACACAATCATGTTCGAAAGGCAAACGATCATTTGAGAACCATCCGCGCCTTGGCCTCCACCAGCTGGGCCACCAGCACGGCGCGATCGCCGAGGTGGAGCGACGCGACGGCCGCCGCTACCCGTCTCGCGAACGCCAGGACCTTGTCGTCGATGGCGCCCAGCCACTCAAGCAGCGGGCCGCCCGCCGCCCATGTGCGCAGTGTCCATTGCCATATTTGGACAGCTCCATCTTTGAGCACAAAGAGCGCCTCCTCGGCCCGAATGCGCCCGTCGCCGTCGCGATCGAAGAGCAGGCAAGCTAGGCCAACAAACGGCGCCGCGCCGGAGCTTGCGAGCAATGAAGCGTCCAACGTGCGCATGGCGACCAGCACGGCCGCTGGCGGTACGAGTGCGCGCACGAACGCCACGAAAAAAACGGCCCGGCGCTGCTGCGCAGGGACGGCCAAGAGTGTGCCGAGCTTCTGCGGAAAGAGATAGGCCCATGCGAGAATGCGCATGCCACGTGTTGCCTCACGCGACCTCTGCGCGATCTGTGCGGCTGCGGCGAGGCGCTGTGGTGCTGGCAGTGGTGTCGCCAGGTATGTTGCACTGGCGACGAGCGTGAACTGCAGCGCCTCCATGGTGACTGCCGCGAGCACGAGCGACCGCATGCAGTCGGTGAGGAACGTAATCGGCGACAAGCCCTTGAGTGTGTCCTTGAAGGCGGAGAGCAGAGCGGTCTGCGGCCCTCGGAATAATTCTAAGCCGGTTGTGCTGAACGAGCGGAACAGGCCACTGGATTGTGGCGGATCTGGCGGCGGTGTGCGCAGCTGTACAGGAGTGCCACGGACGACTAGATGCGATGATTGTACGGCGGCGAGCGGGTGGTGATAGAATGCCAAAGTGAGAGCGAGGGCGGCCAGCACATTGTCGCGTAATATTTTGAGCGCCCCGCGTGGCGAAGTGAAACCACCCGCAAGCTACCGGGTAACGGTAAAAAGCGCCGGGGGAGCCGGGACACACACGGGAGGGACACGGGTCACGTGGGGTTTCCTATCATTTTTGGGGGTAGTTTCCTATCGGATACGTATCCTGATGTATTTCGATGTATCCTGCATGTAT
>JWZX01003097.1:0-38239 GCA_001275005.1 Chrysochromulina tobinii | reverse complement strand
GAGAGCGCAGAAGGAGAGCGGTAAGGAGGGTGGCGGCGGCGGCAAGGAGGGTGGTAAGGAGGGTGGCAGCGGTAAGGGTTCTACCGGTAAGGGCTCTCGGACTGCCAAGGGCGGGGGTAAGGGCGGTGGCGGCAAGGACGGTGCCGGAGGTGGCGGAGGCGGCGGTGACGAGGATGGGGCGGCTGGGGGCGGCGGTAGCGGCGCGCGGCCGCGCGGCGGCAAGGGCGGCAAGGGCGGCGCCAACCGAGACAAGGACGCTGGCGGGGGCGGCGGCGGGGGCGGCGAGGCTGGTGGGGGGGGCGGCGAGGCTGGTGGGGGGGGGGGCGAGGCTGGTGGGGGGGGCGGCAGTTTCGTCGACGACGACGGAGGTGATCGTAGCGGCGCCCAGGGCGGCGCCCAGGGTAAGGGCAAAGGCGGCGGCAAGGGTGGGAGGGGTGGCCGTGGGGGTGGCGGGCGCGGCGGACGCGGCGCTGCCGGTGGCAGCGGCAGCGGCGGTGATGGGTGTGGCGCAGCAGCCCCAACCTCGAGCTCAGCATAGCTCGACCACCGCATCGCTCGAGGTTGCTGCTGCCGTGTGCATTCTTACATAGTACACGTTTTTACTGATTGCAGGACCAATCAACTTCGGGCTCTCCGAGGAGGCCCGCCAGGTCGTGCAGAGGTCGTCCGCTCGTCTCTGCCCCTGGGTCTTTTGCTGTTGGGGGCCGAGAAGTAGCGCCGCGATGGCTTCGCCGATGGCTGTTCTCATGCTCGCGAGCTCTACCCTCGCCAACAGCGTCAGGTACAACGCGTCGTCGCATGTGGCCATCGGTTCGAGCGGCTGCGGCAAGTCCTCCCCCTACACGCTGGGGAAGACAACGGTGGCGACGGGCACGTACGCGGGCGTGAAGTGGACGTACCGCATCTACGTGCCCAAGGCGTACAAGTCGACGACTCCCCTGCCGCTCCTCATCCACCACCCCGGCTGGGGCATGTCGGCCGCCTCCGAGGAGAGCGGAGCAGGCATCACCGCGCTTTCCGACACGTACGGATTCATCTCGGTGACGGCCCAGGGCGGCGACGACAATTCAAACAGGGGCGGCCCGTGGTATTCGTGGAATGCTGTGGGCACGACCCAGTCCCCCGGCCCCGGCGGCTACACCTGCACGAAGAAGGCCAACTACCCTGAATACTGCTACACGAGCTGCGACGGGTGCGGCAACCACAACCCGCAGTGCGACTGGACGACGTGCGAGGAAACAGGGCCGACGCCGACGGGCACGGGGCTCAGCAACGTGGGCGGATTCATCCCCTCGCTGTACGACACGCTTGAGTCGCAGCTGTGCGTGGACACGTCGCGCGAGTATGCCTCGGGCGAGTCCAACGGCGGCATGATGACGTACCAGCTGGGGGTGGATCTGGCCACGCGGCTCGCGGCGATCTCGCCAGAGTTTGGGTCGTTCCACAAGGGCTTTGCGATGGCACCCGCGGTTGGGGTGCCCGTGATCGATTTGCACGGCACGAAGGACACTACCGTGCCCGCCAACGTCTCCCTCTCGGCCGACGGGTACTACTACACCACCACTGACGAGATCTTCGGGGGCAACCAGTACTCGCGGGGGTGGATGACGTCGAACGGGTGCAAGGGCTCCTCCTCCCACTACCCGACCAAGTGGGACGGGCAGCAGGGCATGTATTGCGTCTCGATGGGTGACTGCCCGGGTGGCGACGTGGTCCGATGCTCGTGGAATGGCGGGCACAATTGGCTCTTGAACAGCGCCACCGCGAACGGCCCGTTTGTGCTCGACTTCCTCTTCCAATGGACGAAGCCCGCGCACCTGGGCTACGGCTACACCGTCGCGGCTGACGGCGTGCGAGGCGAGCCCCGCATCGCTCTCCTCGGGGATGTCACCATCGTCGGGACCACGGAGATCGGCGTGCCTCACCCCGACGAGTCCTCCATCACGGCGCAGGCGGCCTTCGCCGCGCTCGACTCGACGCTCTCGGCGGTGGTCGAGGGGCCCATTCGCCAGCTGCACTACGGCAACCCGAAGCATGGCTGCCGCGCCGACGAAGAGGTCGTGGAGGCCGGCACGGGGACCGTATGCGCTCCCAAGATGGGCATCAACGATGACAAGTCCCCCAAGTGCCTCGTTGGCGGCGCAGCTCCCTCAGCGAACAGCTGCCCTGTAGACGCTGCGGTCAGCGTGCACTCGAAGGCGTGGCCCGTGTGCGTTGGCAAGGGCGCGCACGAGGAGATGGACCCGTACGACGAGGGCCTCTTCCACTGCCTCCTCGTCTGCCCGTGCACCGGCGCTCTCGACGATATGAGCAGCCAGGATTGCGGGCCAGTCGCGCACGCGCACTGCCCCTCGGGCGCACGCTGCGAGATGGGCGAGCTGCGCAACCGCGCGCAGGGCGTGTGCACCTACGTCTGAGCGGCCCACGTCGCATCCCCCCTGGACCCCCCCATCGCCTTCTCGGTCCCCCGCACCGGCCGCACTTTCGCGAGAGCGAGTGCGAGTACGCGTGCGTGGCGACTGTCGAGGCACCCTGGGCAACGGCCGAGACCACGGCCGCACCATGTGTGCCCTGCATGCGATAGCACGCGACGTGGACGGTATTCCCGACTCTTTACGATCGGGCGCACTCGTGCATGTCAGACGTCTTGTGTTCATGGACGAGGAGAGTGTGGGGTTCGGCCTTCGGCGGGCATGCGCGCATGCCCGGGCGAGCTGCGATGGAGCATGATGTGCCGAGCAGCTCATGGCAAACCACGCATCAAACCGCCGCACGACTCGGCTTTCGTGGCGACGGGGCATGCGTCATGATGGGGAGCGTGGTCGCGGTATCGTGTATTGGTGTATAGAAGCATAGTATGGTCGCGGACATCGTGTGTCAAGTATTATCGTTAACCTTAACGCTATCCGCGTCCCGCGGACGGCGCCGATCGCGATGGGGCGCGCCGCCGCGCGTTGCGCCGGCGCGCGTGGACGCGCCCCCGGCCGGCGTCGCGGCGTGTGCGGTTCGCCACGTCAGTTACCGTTCAGTACGACTCGACAGAGAGTGCTGTTTTTGCTTTGAGGTTTGAGCTCATTTTATCGATTATGCAGCTCAATGGCTATCGAAATAATACTGTTTAGTCCGCGCGGCGGCCGGTGCGTGTGAGCTGTGACCACACACAGCCGACAAGAGCGGGCGCACGAAACCAAAATCCGCACCGCGGCCAGACTCGAGAGGCAGGTGGGCAGGCGAGGTCCGAGGTCGCGCCCCGCCATTAGCCCGCAGCCGCACGTCGCGCGTCGCCGGGCGGCGGCTCGCGCCTCGCCTGACGGCTGACGCGCTCGCGGGCGGGGGGGGGGCAGGGCGGGCGCGGCACCCGAGCGGGACCCGTGGCCGTGCGCGTGCCAAGTGCGGCGTGCGGGCCGGGATCGTTCCGGATGTCAGTCTTTCTGGAGGCCGGTTCGGAGCGCGGCCCGGAGGCGGGAGGGGCGTCATAAATCGCTCTAGGCGGCCAAACTAGGGGCGTCCACCCTCGCTCGAGGACGCCGAGCGGTTTCCGCAGCCGTGCGCGGATCACATTAGACATTTATAGCAACTTTTTAAGCTACTTCTCGTTTCTCCAGGCTGGAGCCCACACGTAAGGGAGAAGCAAGAGTCCGAGTCGCAGCCCCGCTCGTGCTGCATCCTCCGTCACCGGCTCTCCGCGGCGCTCACAAGCCGCCGTAGGACTTGGGGGTGGCAGGAGATGGGGCGGGGGGGAGCGTACGCATTGGCGAGCTGAAAGCTGGCTGACTGACACGCGGCGGCTGCGCCCAGCGCCAGTCGGCGGCGGCGGCGGCGGCATTTGACGGCATTGGGCTAGCATGTGGGCTAGACGAGGCCGTTTCGCCTAAGGCCGCGGGCACGTATCCCTGCGCGCTGTTCGCGAGACCGCGGATTGTGGCGGCGGCGGCGGCCAAGGCAGGAGGGCAGGTGCCTGTCAGGTGGACGTAGGTGAGGACGGAGGCACATAGGGCGGAGGCGAGCGCGGACACGAGGATCCATCCAAGGAGCGCCGCAGGACTGATGTCAGTTTGGTCCTCCTCATTGTTCAGCGAGTTGCCTCCGAGCGACACGCTACTGCTCTCGATGCGGCGGCAGATGGGGGCGCGGCTGCCAGGGCGGCAGCTCATAGGCGCGTGCGAGACCACCCAATGCGGCCGGCCGGCGCCCTTGGCGTTGCCAAGGATGGCGTACCACGGAAGAGCCCTTGACTCGACTACGTTCGCACCCAGCTCCATCCCGGCCTCATCCAGAGGAAAGTAGAAGAGCAGCTCGGGAAAGTCGCCGGAATTGAGAGGCAGGCTCCTCCACTCGCCCAGTTGCGCCTCCGTACGCGCCACACGCCACACGCGCAGCTCATCCAGTGTGCCGTTAAAGTAGCGCCCGGTGTAGCCGCCGCCCGAGCAGCAGTACAGGCCGCCGATCTGCATCCCCTCCTCGCACAGACCGGTCTCGCACTTGTTGACCACCGTTAGACCCGTTGCATCCTGCACTAAGTATCAGGAGGCACCACCAGCACGGAGAAGCGTGAGCCAGTGGCGCGCGGCACAGGGATGACGCGCGCGGCGGCGACAGCACACAAGGCGGCGGCGCCACGATCGGCGGCGGCGAGGCGGCAGTGGTAGCGCACCGGCGTCTTGGGCACCTCGGTCGCGTCGTCGTCCTCGCCTCCCGCGGCCTCCAGGATGCCGTCTACGTAAAGCGCGAGCGCACGGTCGGCCGGGTGCTGCTTCGTGCCATCCCATGTCGCAGCGACATGATGCCACTGACCATCATCCAGCTGTGTGGTGCCCTCATACGAGTACCACGTGTTGTTGGTCGTCTTCAGTTGGACGATTGCGCAGCCGGTGTCTGCGGCGAGCCCGAGGAAGGGATGCCGCCCCGGAAAGCCGATCAGGTTTACGATTCGCCCGCTTTCAAGCTGTGCATTTCGCTCCACCTTGAGCCACAGCTCGACGGTGAAGGAATCGATGAGAGGCCCATTCATCGAGCTCTCATGAGGTACGCGAAGGATATCGCCTTCCTTGGCGATGAATTGGAGCGCAAAATTGCCTGGATAGCCAAAGCAAGTGGAGAGGAGCAGCACCTGGAGCAGCATGCTCGCGAATTTGTGCAGCGAAATTGCCTGGATAGCCAGAGCAAGTGGAGAGGAGCAGCAGCTGGAGCAGCAGCAGGCGAACTTGTGCACAGCGAACTTGACAATTATGGATACTTCTGGAAGGGTCGTGCGACTCCGATGTGCAGACGTCCCATGACGCGTGGGAAACCGGTGTAGAGACCGTCGCGTTCATGTCGCCATACGTAAAAATCGAGACTTCTATCAGCTGCGCTTGCGCCGCTTTCTATTGTTCGTCTTCGGCCGAGGCTCGGGTGCGCACGCCTCGCAACTGCAGTCGAAGCCGTACTGCGCGCGCAGCCATGTCCGGCGTTGCCGCTTGCCATAGATTCTGGAGGTCTGCCCCTCGGAACTACCGCCGAGGTAGTCGATGCACAGCTCCTCGCCGGCGTGAATTGGGCGGTGCGAGACCAGCTGCGCCGTGTTGCTTTCCGTCCACAGCACGAAGCAGTTGGCGCGACACGAGTGATTACACTTGGAGAGGAGAGGGTAGAGGGCGGTGCCCTTGTGCGCAGGGAAGAGCGAGGAGCTGAAGCGCAATTCGCGAGGTGGGGATGCATGCGGCACTGCCCAGCAAAAGTGGAGCTCCTCCTCCGCATCTTCCTCCTCGCTCTCCTCACTCTGCACCTCATCGTCGCCCTCGCCCTCGCCCTCCTCCTCCTTCCCTTCGTCGTCGTCGTCGTCGTCGTCGTCGTCGTCGTCATCGTCGTCTTCCTCATCGTCGTCATCCTCCTCCTCGTCGTCGACCTGCGCGCTCTCCTCGCTCTCCTCGCCAGCTCCTTCGGCCCGCCCGACACGGCGCCGATCCACCGCCCTCGGTGCGGGGCATCGCCCAAGGCCCAGCTCAGCACGGCGATTCCGGACCCGCTCGATGAGCGCACACACGGCGGGCAGCGCCCTCTTGCACGCCTTGTCTCCCGTCGCGAGCGCCTCGTCGAAGGCTGAGAGATAGAAGACGGCCGCGTTTGGGATCTGTACCCAGAGCGAATTGCGCGCGACGCAACCAAGGGCACGCGAGTACAGCTGGGCTGTGAGCTCGTCGCTCCATGCGTCTTGCAAGCTGATCGACGCGCGGTTCCGCAGCGCGTGCTGCACCGCCGGCAGCGAGTTGCGAGGAAGCGCCCCGGCCGCCTCGGTGGCGTCCCCGTCCGAGCGGCACACAACGTCCCACGTGGGCGAGGCGAGCGCGTCGAGGATCGCGAGCGATGGTGAATCGGCATCTGGCAGAGACGGCGTGACCTTCTCACCTGCCCTCATCGCCTCCAGTGCCATGCGTGCGAGCAGCTGCGCCGCCATCTGCACCTGCTCGAAGCCGTCGCGAGCGACTGGATGGCCGGACGCGTCGTCCGGTTCGACCCGGCACTGCCCAACGTGTGGGTTCTCGGGAGCAGGGCGCGGGCACACGTGCTTCTTAGGCGTCGCAGCACCGCCCAGGCGCGGCAGCTTGAGCGGCTCGGCGTCGCCGGCGAGCTTCTGAAGGATGGCTGCCGGTGAACCGATGAACGCGCCACACTGCTCGCAATTCGATCGTGAACCGTCCGCAACCAAGCTCTGTGGCGCGCCCTCCTCGACTGGTAGCCAGCACAAGGCGCAGTCAGTGAGCAGCACCATGCCCTCCTCGACTGCCTCGGTGGAGAACAGGCCTTCCTCGCCGCCACACCGAGCACTTGGTCGGACTTCGAGGCTGGTGCCGTGGAGCAAAGCGGCGATTCGCGCTGCACGTAGCGAGGTGGAGTTTGACATGGAGTTCAGAAATAGTCAGACAAATCGCCGAGAATCAGTTCGAGAATCACACGGTCGTTGTGTGTGAAGGCCTCCTACTTTGTACCTCATGTCATGCACTACCCTTGTGGTGTTACACCCGTGTGCACCGGATGCGTAAAAAACTCGGCTCGTTCGCGCTACCTTCCCTTCGTGAGTTTGTGCGGCGGTCGCGCTATGGATCGTGTTGGATACAAAGGAACAAGTGTACGCCTGATGTAGGACGCAGTATACGCGTATACCATTACCTAGTTTCCGTGTTTGTTATTAATGTGCGATATCAAACCGTAGAACGCACACATTTACGTATGTTCAACACGTCAACCTTCTAGCCAACTCATCCGCAGCCTTTTCACTTTGCGATGATGGGTGCCCTCGGAACCAGCTGAATAGGCCGCCGCCACCACTCCCATGGGCTGCGACATCTGCGATCGCCTTTGCTGGTTCCGCCGACTCGGGTGGTCTAGCAGTTGGCGGAGAGGCATCCCGCCGCCCACTCGGCGGCATAGCAGCTGGCCGTGGCGCAGAGGCATCCCGAGGCGCCGCCGCTGGCGGCTCCGCTGGCGCCTCCGCTGGCGCCGCCGCTGGCGCCGCCGCTGGCGCGGATGAAAACCACCCGAATCGTGGGGTAATTTTAGCCTCCGCCTCGCGCGTTTGCACCTCGTAGGGGCTCGGCATGCCCTTCTTGATTCGCTCGCTCCGCAGACGGTCTGGCTCGTGCCGCCGGCGAATCTTTTGATCTTCGTACCACCACGCGTCCTTCGTCACCGGCTTGCAGCCTCGTAATGAAAAAGGTTGCGCATGCCAGACCGAGTCGTCCCATGGCCGCTGCTGCTCGTGCACCGGCTTGCGAGCTTGAACGCGCTGGCGTTCCATGTGGCTCCAGCTCTCCTCAGACCACACATCGCGAGCAGTGCTCTGCCAGAAGCGCGCTTGTCTTGTATTGTTCAGCGACGGGGGGTCTTGCATTTTGAGCAGCTCCACAAAATGGGCAGCGTCGTCGTGCCATGGTTCCTTGCGTGCGAGCTTCACGCCTTGCAAGGTTGGTGGCGTTGGGCTGAATGGGGCCGAGTTCCACCCTCGTTCAAGGGTGGCACGCGAATTGGGCGAGAGTGGCGGTCGATGTTTGCGATGCGCACGGCGAGCGAGCATCAGCGGCACGGCCCCGCCAAAGATTTCGTTATACCCGTGCCTTTTTAGTGGGCTCACTGGGCTCACTGGTGTCGAAGCCGCTGCTGCTGCGAGTACTTCACCAGGTGTCATTGCTTGGGCTGAAGTCGACGCTGGAGGATATGGAGCCAGCGTCGGTGCTTGCTCTGATAGCGGCTCTGACGCCGCCTCAAAAGCAAGGGTGTCCTCGGAGCTTGGTCCAGGCGCCGGCGTCGCACCTTCAGCCGCCCGTCCAAGTGGAAGAGCCTCCATACGCGACGTGCAAGGTCCAAGGATTACGGAAGTTCGGTTTCGCGTTTGCGGAGACGAAAATAGAACCAAAAAAGCAAGAAGGAGAGGACCCAAAATGCGTCGAGATTGGTTCTCCCACACAGCGCGTGCGTGCGTGCGTGCGTGCGTGCGTGCGTGCGTGCGTACCTGATACACGCCAGAACTCTCTATTACTATTGGATGCTTGGCCGTGTGATCAAGTTCTAGGCACTTTTCCCCCCGAAGGGCTAAACGGAAAAACGGCGCGAGGGCCGCCCCGAGCTTTAAAGGCGGGGCGGCCACGATGCACGAAGCACGAAGCACGATGCGTTCCAAAACCGCCACAACAAAGAACGAAACTTCCCAACCCACCCCCCGTCATGAAAGCGGGGTTCTTACTAAGTGTTGGGGTCAAGTTAGCGTGAAGCGTCAAGATTTGCAGACCGTTCACCGTACCATACTGGCTACTGTGGCTGTATGGCGCTCACCACCGAGCACCGAGCACCGTGTACGACGTACGCGCCCATCGCGTGGGGAGGTTTCAACCTGCGTGCTGCGAGGGACGCTAACCGCCCTAGGTTGCGTGCGTGTATAGTGGCTCCAGTGGTCCGGTCACCAAAAGCAGGTGCACGGCTCACGAGGGTCCCTCTCGCTTCGGGAAGGCAACCGCAGTGCTGGCGACCGTACTCACCTACGTTGCATCGGCGCTCGGCATGGCCGTCGTAACGAGCGCCGTACTGAGTGCATTCCGCGGCATCTGGGCAGCTGGCGACTCGAGCGTCGCACCAGTCTCCTCATCGCCGGGGGCCTTGACAGGGGTGGCCATGGCCTCGGCCGGGCGCAGTCGCTTTCGAGGGCAATCTGCAGTCAGCTCGGCAGCGCTCGGGTCTCCTTCGCTGGTCGAGGCGCTCGCTGCCATGCTCACCGCCGCGCCGCTGCCACTGATAGATCCTTTGCTGGCAGTCGTCACGCCTTTGCTCCCAGCTTCGGCCATCTCCTTCGTGGCCTTAGCCGCCCCACGAGCGCTCGCACCCCGCCCGTCGAGACGCCACACCTCCTCGTCGAGACGCCACTCCTCCTCGTCCAAATCGAGGGCCTCGACCACGTCATCGTCCACGTAGCGCACCTCGTGCTGCTTCGTCTCGTGGCTGTACCCAGTCACGACCGCCACGTACCATGCTTCGTCCAGCGGCCAATGCACCTTGATCCGCTGGCCCACCAGAGCGTCGCCCGTCTCCTTGACCTCCTCGGTCGCCGCGTGCGACCTCGCCTCGCCACGATCGCCTTGACACCGCACGACGCTCTCAAACGGGCAATACGCCTCGTCCACCCACGTGAGCGAGGGCGCCGCCTTAGCCTGTGCCTCGCACTTCGCGAGCCGAGTTCGCATCTCGTGGTCGAGGGGTATCAGGTCAGCCTTGCTCACGAACGAGTCAGCAGAGGGTGGATAGCCCAACCATCGAACCAGGTACCGCCAGCCCACCCCGTGCACTTTGGAGGCACCCACGATGCCTTCGATCTGAAAGACGTCCTGATCGTCGACTGTCGGCGCGCTGGCGCCGCCCCGGCCGCCACCGCCGCAGCTCTTGCCGCCGCAGCCACCGCCACCGCCGCGACCCTTGCGCTTGTCGCCACCACGCATGGTGCCGCAAGCAGAAGCGAGCGGCTGCGGGTGCAGCTCGTCAATGAGCACGTCGCCAGTGCAGCGTGCGCACGGGCAGCTCTTCAGCAGAGGGGCCAGGACAGCTCGCGGCAGTCGCAGCGAGGTACGGTCGATGTAGAACAAGAGGCGTGGGCGGGACGGCGCTTTCGCCATACGGAACAGCGCGCTGGGCGCGCCCCATGTGTGCGCATACAGTCGGCGCGTGATGGCGATGAGGGCAGGCGTCTGACGGGCCTCCTCCATGGCAGAGAGCCAGAAGATCTCGAGCATGCCCGAGCCGTCGGGTGAGAATGCGCGCTTGAGGCGCTCGAGGCTGATATCTTCTGAGATCTGCGTGCCGATCTCGAGGCTGGGATCAGATCCTGGCAGGGACTCCACATCGAGCCCGTGGCGCTCGCGGATGTACGCCCGCACCTGCGCCGCCACGCGTACCGCCAACGCCCGCGACAGCGCGCCCTCGACCACGACGTAGCCGTAGCGGGCAAAGAACGCGACGTGGGCGTCGGTCAGCAGCATGCGCGCCGTCTCGGCGGCCGCCGCCTCCTCGGCCGCCGCCGCCGCCGCGACGGACGCGAGGGTGGGCACCTCCACGGCCGCCGCCTCCGCCAACGCCAGCGGCGCCTCGGCCGCCGGCGCGGGCGTACTTTTGGTCTTGCCTCCACCCCCCTTGATAGCCTTGGCAGCCGCAGCCTTGGCCTCCGCCTCGGTCGTCTCGGCCGCCGCCCACACGGCCGCCTCCTGAGCCTCCGCCTCGGCCGTGGCCGCCCCGCGCTCGCGTGCCTGCAGCCGCGGACCATTTGAGTAGCCGTAGAGCTGGCGACCGAGGGCGCTTAGGTGTGAGGGCTCGTACCCGGCGCGCATCTCGTTGTCGCGCTGCGCCGACGGCGCCCATCGCATGTGACGTCCACTCTGGCGGCACTCGCGTTGTTCCGCCGCAAGTGCCTCGTTGCCGTTCGCAAGCATAAAGGCGCAGTAGAGAACCTGGCGGGCGGCCGCGCCACCGCTCAGGCTGTCTGACTCGCCCGTGCTGTGCGGCAGCCGCGGGTCCCACAGCGTGTAGTCGCCCGCTCTTGCTGGCGCCGAAGGACCGAACGTGCGCTCGTCGCGCAGCTCGTCAGCGAGCGAGCGCAGCCGCTTGACGAGCCCGTCGATGCTGCGAACCTGCGTGGCGCTCGGCGCAGGCGGCAACCGGCCGCGCGCGTAGAGATCGGCCCAGCGTGCGGGCATGCGGCGCGCGGGCACCCACAGAGCCTCGTCCGACAGTTCCGCGTGCTGCATGAGTGGCGTGAAGCCACCAGCGGGCGCGGGCACCCCCGCGAGGTGGAAGTAGCGCGCGGCCACGCCGTGAAAGCCAGGCAGTATCCGCAACGAGCCGTCCGCGATCGCATCGGCGGCGGGTGCGCTCACGTCGGGCGGCGCTGGATCGCTCAGGTGAACGAGCGCCTGGAAGGGCCGCGCCTGCAACGGTTCAAGGATGGAGCCGTCCACGTGCTTTCCGGTGCTACCCTGCAATGCCTGCACCTCCTTGCAGAGGGTGCGTGCAGTACTCCCTGAGGTCGCGGCGCGCATCACTCAATCCAGCCAGGGCGCCGGTAGGAGGTGGAGGTGCGCGTGAACGGCGAGTTGGTCCGACGCTCGTCCGACAGCAAATTCGTTTCGAGCGCTTTCGTCACATCCAATAACTCGTCACCCAAGATACCGGACCGGCGAACATACGTGTGCGGTTACAACTGGCTCGGGGACCCCTGGACCCCCTTATCACAGCCATACTCGATCAGCCGCCGGGCCGGGCCGCTTAACGCTTAGCCCCGCTCGGTCGCCATACATGTACTGTAAGCGCGTCCTTGATAAGGCGCATCTTCATCTCGGTGACATGGTCGAGCCGGGACACACATACGGGACACACACGGGACACCTCTGCCTTT
This sequence comes from Chrysochromulina tobinii, assembly GCA_001275005.1. Classification (NCBI taxonomy): domain Eukaryota; phylum Haptophyta; order Prymnesiales; family Chrysochromulinaceae; genus Chrysochromulina; species Chrysochromulina tobinii. Next base: position 26,331 of record JWZX01003097.1, on the reverse strand, counting down.
TACCTGAACTACAAGCTAACCCATATCGTACACCATACTGAAAGAGTCCTCGCGACATAAATAGGGTCGCGAGTCGGGGTTCTGCGTCTCTCTTGTATCCAGTGTACTATTAGAAAGTCTTAGCGAGAGGGTACCCCAGGACTCCCAGTGTCTACAGCATGGTGGTCTCAGATGTGCAGGGTTGAGTCTTTCACATAAAAATGAATCACCCTGGACCGAACTTTAGAGCACAGGGCATCTCTATAAACGGGTGGGCGGTCACATGCCAGGCGCTATCGCCAGCGGACGACGATAAGGCGCCTTCTTGACCACAGCCTCGCCAATGGCGAACGGCGTCTCGAGTGCGTAGGCAGGATATATATCACGCGGTCCAGGCACGTACTCGTGGTGCTGCTGCATCGAAGGTGAGCCATTTTCCCATTGCTCGCGCTCGAGTCTGCCGTAGCCGTGCGGAGCGCCGAAGGACTGCGGAGTCAGATCGAAGCCCGCGTACGAGCAGATTGTGCACTGTGTGAGGAGAAGCCACATGATCGTCGCGTCGATCGGACCAGAGAGTGGCAGAGGAGGGACGTGTTTGGCAAAGCCTCCCATTTTAGCGCGAAGCGTTGTGGCGAAAAGCCGCGCCTTCTTGTTGTCCATGCACACCTGTTCATAGGTGTAAAGTGGCAGCACGTTACCATCGAGGACAATTTCCGTCGGCGTGCCACTGGTTTGCTTGATGTGGATCGACATCGGATCGGAAGAGACAGAGGCAGATGTCGATGAGAGGACTGCACGGCCAAAAAGACGAGCGCGAATGAATATGAATACAAGTCAAGTCAAGTCAAGTCAAGTCAAGTCGAATTTTCAAACCTCGTACCCCCAAGACTTCTTGGGACTCAGAATTTCATCAACTTCCTCGAAAAAATCCAACGAATCTCACATATCTCGTCGCTGAACAATGTTGACGCTCGGCTTGCTTCTTGCCACGCCTGCAGCTGCGGCGTGGCTTCCGCAAGCGACGCATGCCGACCGGCGCGCCGTTCTCAGTGGTGCCATCGCCGCAGCCTCTGGGGCTCGCGCCGCTGCCAGCCTTCGCGCGCAGCAAGGAGAAGGCAGCTCAGATGGCATTGCAAAAGTCGACTGCAAAGGAGGCCCGTGCGTTTCCGGCGATCGAACTCGCTGTACCATGCAGTGGTGCACAGCTCACGTTCCGTGGTCGCTGTCTTAGTGCCTCAGGGGAGGCGATGAAAGAGTACAAGTATGCACCGCGTCCAGAGCTCGTCGGCAGTGCGGAGACAGGCTATTCCTTCAAGGCGGGAACCGTCAAGGCGGGCTCTCAAGGAGAGCTGGCATCATACTTTACAGACAAGGGCGCCAACATCCAAGCAGATTATAAGAAGCAGATGGCTCTGGCAAAGGGTCTCAGTGCGGCCGAGGCGGCCAAGGAGGCCGAGAAGGCGCGCCAGGCCGTCCTCGCCACCAAGAACACGAAGAAGACGGCGCTGAGTGCCGACGAGATCCGCATTATGGAGAAGGCCAAGGAGTTTGGCGACAAGACGGATGATATGGGGCGCCGGATCTTTTGAGGATAAGGAAGGTCCGCTGGGCTCCTGAAGGCGGGCTAGGCACATTGCATTTAGGTTTCCACTCTCAAGTTTCAGTGGAATTTCGTCGGTAGGGTAAGCCTCCCAGCTGCCGCTCTTCCCGAAGTTGAAAGTTGACCTTGGACTGCCCAATGCCTGACATAGTCTGTCTAGTACTACGATGCGTAAAGAAAACCCTTTTTGGGTTTTTTATGGTCCTATCCGGATAGAGACCTTTCTCAGATCGCCGCGAGTCCACCCCTTCTACAACCCAACTCCCGCAGAATGGCGGTCACCATCACGAATGACCAGACAGACGAGCATCTCCTTCAAAGATTCTCTCGAGCACCCTCTTGAAGACGCAGCATGGACGGGCCTCCCCACGCTGCGCGCGCACGACAAATCACGAACAACAAACGAATCCGGAGCCCTGCACGGCCACCTTGATTTGCCGTGCAGTCGCTGACTATGCGCGAAGCGCCTGCCCGAATGCCAGCAGATTCCCTATGACACTCGCCACTCCGCTTGTCACCTCAACAACCTCAGCCAGCGCACGCCCGAGCTCAGCCCAGGTGGCCTGTTCTCGAGCCGACGACGTCTTCGTGAATCGACAAAAACTTCGCGAAGTCTTTTCCTTGATGAATTTTGAGGAATTCTGATTGACACCATGCAATCTTTGATTTGACTTGATAGTCCATCAATACCCCCTCTACAGAGAGTCGCCTTGACTATAATCAGGCTCGCAACTCTCAAAACAAAGCAAAACAAAGCAAACAACCAATAACGTCACCACCCTTCCCCACAGGGGGAGAGTGGGACCACCCCGCTCTACGGGGGCGGCCGCGACGACCAACACCGCCACACAGCAAAGAAAACGAAACCTCCCAACCCACCCCCCGTCGGAAAAGCGGGGTTCGAGGTGTGGGTTCTCTCTTACTAAGGGGGGTCTAGTTAGTGTGCACCACTGCAGACTCGAGACTGTACTGTACCGTAGTATACGCCCATCTCGTTCGGGCTCTCCAAGTGAGGCCCTAGGGTGCGTGCGTGTATAGGTATGGTCCGGTCACCAAAAGCAAACTTTTCTAGTGAGGAAGAGCTCAGTGAGCTACCCGAGTGTGTGTTGTGTGAGCGCCTGGTACGGCGCGCGGAGCGCGGCTTTGACACACTGCACACTCCACCCCGTTTTCACCGCTCGAGAGAAGTCGGACCGGCCGGCGCGAGCCCCCGCCGGCTTGGGAGGGGATTTTACGCGGAGAAGGAATGTGTTCACGCTTCATTGTTTGGAGGGCATGCTCGCTGCAAGCCCCGCCAAGGGAGCCATTCCCGAATTCGAGCGGGCGCACATGCACGAAGACGCGGAAGGCGTCGGGCGGTGCCAGCGTGGTCGGCGGCGGCTCGTGCATCGCAGGCACCAGCGGACCTTGACCAGGCATCGCGGACTCGATGACGAGCTCCAACAGCTCGGGAGTCAACTTCTTGATGAGTGACTCTGCAGCCGGCGGAGACTCCTCACCGGCGGGCGCGGAGCTGCCAACATGGCGCACGTTCTCGGACTCGTTGTCCTCCTGCTCGAGCACCGCCGCCCGATACGGCCCCGAGGACCGCCACACCAGGGCCCCGCCCCCCGCGACCGCTTCTCCTCCGAACACTGAAACAATACAGTCACGTCAAGTTTGCAGTGCGGCTCGCCCCACACGAGATCCGCGACGCCCTTATAGATACGCCTGCTCGTTCTCAGGGGAAACTAGGGAGCCCGGTCTCCTTGTTCCCGCGCGCAGGTAGGGCCGCGAACGAACTGACAGACTGACTGGCCTCCTCGCGCGCCGCTCGGGCCTTGATCTCGCGCTCTCGCTGTCGCACGTGCGCGAGTTGGACGACCTCGTGCGAGTTGCGGCAGACGTCGCCGTCGACTGGCAGCTCGCCCGTCTTCATGTAATGCCGCATCTTCTTAAGGCACGCTTGCACGCCCTCTTGATCATAGTCCGCAGAACCGACGCAGTGGCCTACGCCCTGCCATGTGAGGAAGGTGGCGTCAGGCAGCGAGAAGCGCATCCAGCGCGCGTCGAGATACGGCGTGGAGCCGTCGTACAGCGAGTTGACCACGAGTGCCCGCACCCCAGCGCGCCAACCAAAATTTGGAGGCACGGGCTTGGCAGGCCATGTGAGCATGTCGAAGCCATTGAGATTGGCGACGGCGACCTCAATCGGCCCGTAGTTGCGCTTGAGCTGATGGTAGAGGTCCATCGCCCCCGCGATTGAGTATCGTCCTTCGTAGTCCAGAGAGTTGACCGCCGCCTCGGGGAGAGCCGGGGTGTACGCCTGCTTATACAGGCCGTACTCATACCACCCAGTGCAGATTCGATCGAGCACCCGCTCGGTGGCGAGCCGCGGCCACTCGGGGCCCTCCTTGCTGCTGAGCATCGAGAGCACGCCGATGGTGGTGCGCCACGGCATCGAGTCCTCTGCCTTGCTCCCTTGGATCTCGTCCACGATGTAGCTGTACAGCATGGGCGCTCGCAGTGTGAACGGCTCGCCGTGCTGAGTGCGCGCTGTGAACGCGCCGCTCGCGGCTTTGGTCATCAGATCCCCGACGGAATCGTCGCCATCCAGCCCACAGGGCAGCTCGTAACGGCCAGTCACGCCCCTCGCATGCAGCACGAACGAGTGGTTGCCGCCCGGCTCGGTGGCCATCTCCTCGCATATGCTCTCGAGTTTGAAGAGCAGATGGCGCGTCGCGTGCGCGTAGCCGACGTAATAGTCGCGTGTGCTTGGTCGGACGACTGCATTGCCGTTGAGCAGCAGCCGCCCCGTCGTAGAAGGGAACGCGGCCGCATAGGCAGAGCCGACGCCCGTCCCATACGAGGCTCCGTCGATGTTGAGCACGCGCGCGCCAACAGCGAGGCGTAGCCTCTCGAGATCTCGTGAGAGAAGCTGCGTGCCTGTTGAGGGAGGCAGCCCGCGTCACTCAGTGGCACTCAGTGGCACTCAGTGGCACTCAGCGGCACTCAGCGGCACTCAGTGGCACTCAGTGGCACTCAGTGGCACTCAGTGGCACTCAGTGGCACTCAGTGGCACTCGCGAGGCCATCATGATGCAACCCAGAGGAGCAGGGTACCGATGTGCTCATCAGGCCATCAAGAGGTCATCAAGAGGTCATCAAGAGGTCATCATGAGGTCATCATGAGGCAATCCAGAGGAGCAGGGTACCGGCGTAGTCCAGAAAGTTGAAGCTCGATCCATCGGGGCTGCGCATCTGAAAGTACTCGTGGTGGTAGCAGCGACGATTCCGAGCGCGCGAGAACTCAAACCATCTCTGCACATCAGCCTCATCTGCCGGGTCCGAGATCGGTTCGGGATCCACGCCGCCCGACGCGTAGTACGACTCGTCCGGAAGCCAGCAGGCGCAACTTGTCAAGTCCCCCAGCGTGTACCTCTTGCCAGCCGAAGGTTCCGGCGTCTTGTGCTCGCCCGACGGGCAGTCGTTGAAAAAGGGCTGCCCATCTGGGTTGGTGGGCACGCTGACGCTCTCGACGCCGCTCGCATACACCCGGCCATCATCGAACACGCCACGTTGCTGGATGCCGATGGCGTTATAGGTGCCGTCGTAGCCGTCCTGGAAAAAGGCGCAGCTGTCCGTGCTTCCGGGGCCTCCACAGTGATACAGCAGTGTCGGGCACATTTCTGAGCGCCCACAGGCTAGCACTGCGGTCACGCGTAGCTTGAGTGTAATCTTGTTTGCCGGCGAGTCCTCATCATAATCCAATGGTACGGTAAGGTATCCCATGAGCACCTCGTGATCAGCGATGGGCGCTTTGGAGAGCGCCTTCGGAGAGAGCAGCTGCCGGCGCGTTTGTCGCAGCTTCCAAAGAAGCGCACTAGGATCTGGATCGAGCAGCGTCCACGCCATAAGAGCTCGACCATCCACCAGCTGACCATTCCCGGACTCGGCATGGCTGCGTGGCACACCGACAACCAACAACAACGCCGACACAAAAGCAAAGGCAGCGAGCGCGTGGCGCCAGTACTGCTGCGCATCGTGATGGTCGGACCGGTGTTGGTCCGCTGCGCAGGCTGGCAACAAAGGCTCCGTTTTATCCCTCATCACAACCTCCAGCATTCTCGCGGCGGAGAAGAAGCAAGTTGCGAGTCTCGTCGCGGGGTCTCGTGAATGTTCACACGTCAGACGCGCAACCATCAGTTTCGTCGCGGTTCCCCCCTGAGTATGTACTCGCTCGCTCGTGCTACTCAATTTCGCTAGTGAGGTCGGTCTCTCCCAGCACACACAGGGTGATCTCTGATGCTCGCTGCCCTACATGTATAACTACGGGCAGGATTGTGATTAGCAATCAGGTGGGTGGGGGAGGGGGAAGTAGGGTTAGGGTATTGTCACCGTCGTCATAATTCTACCGTCGTTGTCTTGCCGCCGGCCCGCCGCCTCTACGGTCCACGAGCGTTCGCGAGGTGTGTATAGCGGCCTGCTGCGCGCGCTCTCGTCGCCAGCTCGCAGCTCCACGTCGCACGTGAATTCGTGATCCGGTTTTTCTGCTCTGTTCTAGACAGTATACAGTCTGAAGCAGGTGTATGACGCACCGCAACGCAGCGCACGCTAGACCAGAAACTTCAAACTAGGTCCCCATAATTTTACCATAATGTCCGTCGCCACCCTCAAGCCTCATATACATGTAATCATATAAGGCGTGCACTCTCTATGGCAGGTATTGTGCGCCATGAACAAGGCCGACTACTCGGTTTTTTGCAAATTGCTTGTGATCATCCATGGCCTTGGAGACCAAGGTTGTGAGGCCGGCTTTTGCCCAGAGCGCGTCCTTGTCACGTTCCATATAGTCCCCGCGCAGCTCCTCGAGCTCTAGCGAATTCCCAAGTGAACCCAGACCAGTCCCCACTTTCTGACGAATGAGTTGTTTCACGTCGAGGTCTTTGCCTTTGCTTTGGATGACTTTGTTGAGGTCTTTGCCAACGTCTTTGGCTCTGGCTAATCTTCGGGGGCTGTGCTGCTTTTGGTGAGAGGGCCCCTCAGAGCTCTGGTACGAGGGCCCTTCAGAGCTCAGGTGAAAGGTCTCCTCAGAACTCTGGCAGGAGAGCTCTGACCAGGGAGGATTCCTCAGAGGTCTCGTGTGTCGCAGTCCGTCCCGTGCATGTGAACCAGTCGAGCACGTGACTTGTGAGGGATCTGCGCTGATATGGGCCAGCGGCGTGGTGGGGCCGTGGGCGAGCTGGACATTGAGCTCTCTGAGCATTGCGGCGACGCGTGCTTCTGCCGCTTCGATCGCGGCCAGCGCCACCGCCTTTTCGACCTCCATCGGCCCTACCGCTCCTCGTGCTGGAGCACCTTTGGGGGCACCCGCCATGATCGATTCTCTCGAGTAGCGTCCGAGGATCGAGGTTTCTCGCGGGTGGTTGCACGCGAAGCGCTTCCAGCGCTTCTGGATGACGAGCACATTGTACTCGAACGAATAGATTGACGTTGTGCACATGCGGATGCGCAACCTTAGCAACTCGTGCCGCGTCTTCCTGTCGAGCTCCCGGAGAATTGGACGAACGAGCATACACGCCGAGTAGGGGTTCTTTTCGAAGAGACTGAGCAGGCCCTCGTTGGTCAGCAGCAGCATCTCGGTGTGTGCCTTGGCCACTATCGTTACAGGCCGGCGCCGCCCCGTGAGCAGAGTCTCACCGAGACAGCCCTCGTGCTTGAATCGCATCACCTCCATGTCGGCGTTCCCGTGCATGAGCGTGATCTCTGTGTCGGGGGTGATCCGCGCGAGAGGTGAGACGGATGCGGGCGAGTAGACCACGACCTCGCCCGACGAGAGGAACATGATGGCGCGGGAGGGCTCGCCGCGCTTGAAGACAACCTCCCCTTTGACGTACGAGACGTTCCGAATGAGTGCGAAGACCTCCATCTGGAAGGTCGAGTTTTTCATCTGCATGCCAGCAAAGAACGGGAGGCGTCCGAGGGTCTGTCGCTGAACAAAGCCTTCGACCTCTTTGCGTAGCATGGGTGGGAGCCCCTCGAGAATTTGGACCTCGTTCCTCTCGTCGAAGACCGACGCATTCTGCAGCGCGTGTTGTCCTCGATAGAACTTTCTGAAACGAATGGCAAGGCTCACCGGGAGGTTGCGCCACGCCAAGTACTCCTTGATTTGGCTAGTCTTCTCGTCGGCAAGCGCCCGAGTGCGGTCCATGGAACCGACGACTTGGCCGATGCCCGACGCCATGTAGCCGAAGACGAGGGCCGCGCAGAGCATTGCGCCGATTGTGTACATGCGCTCGCTGTCGTTGACCGGAACCACGTCGCCGTAGCCGACTGTGGTGAGTGTGATGGCTGCCCAGTAGATCGAGTACATGTACTTCAGACTCGTGCTCGTCCCTTCCTTGACGGCTCTCCCCTCGTCGTACGTCTCCGCCCACGTCGTCAGCGCAGGGTCGGCGCTGTTGAGCACATACATACTGAACCAGAAGCATCCGAGGAGGTGCGCGATGGCGATGAGCTGGAACTTCATCAGGAGAATCTTGAGAAACTTCAGGTTCATGTCCGCGGCGCTCTCGAGCACCTCAATGTAGTCGCCGAGTTTGAGGAGGCGGAGCAGCCGAAACAGCCGAAAGAGGCGAAGCATGCGCAGAGCCCCGAGCGAGCCGGTATCGCCCGAGTTGCTCAACCTGTCGATTGTGATGTCGATCAGCTCGACTGGAACCGAGGCGGGCGCGTCTATCCAGAACCACCCACCAAGGTACCGCTGGGCAATCTGTCGGCGGGAGAGCACCCATGTGCCGGTAGTTGCTTCGTAGACGACCGTGTTGAACGTGATCACGACGTCCAGCATGAAGGCGATCGAGATCAGAATCTCGAAGGCGAGCCAGCAGCCGGTAGCCTCCTCGTCGAAGCAGATGCGCAGTGGCACCATCCACATCGAGTACAAGATGAGCACGAGCATCAGCATGTCCCACGACTCCTTCCGGGGCTCCGAAGGCATGGCCAGGCAACGCGAGTGCAAGTAGCTCTCAAGCGAGGCGTTGCTGTCGCCCGCGCTGCTGCTGCGGCCGCCGCCGCCACCGCCGCCACGCTCTACCGCGCCGCCGGGATTTGTTGTTCCGCCGCCGCTGCTGCTGCTGCTGCTGCTGCTGCTGCTGCATGTGTTGCAGCTGCTCCTGCTGCTGCTGCTGCTGCATGTGTTGCTGCTGCTCCTCGGCCTCCATGAGGCAGGCACGAGGCTCAGGTAGAGCGCTCTACCCATGTGCCTCCGAAAGAGGCGTAGATGCTCCGAGCATGACTCCTCCCGCCACGGAACGGCCGGCATTCGTACGCCCTGCGATTGGAGCGCGTAGAGGAGGCTGTGCATCTCGTCGCATGCCTTGGCCACATTGGTTTGGCTCGCGGCACTGGGCGCGACCGACTTTTGACTCAACCTCCGAATGGTTGGTTGGCGAGCCTTGCTCCTAGCCTCGCCCAGGAACTGCGAACTTGGCCGCGGCACCGTCGGTGGCGAAATCTCTTCACTACCTAAGGGGCGTCGCGCGGGCCGCTCGCGGGTGCGCGGGTGCTCGGTCGAGAAGAGATGTTGGACCCCTCGCGTGTTCTCGGCGTGCTCGAGCAGGTCACGCAGGATGACGGAATTGCGGCGCATGAGCGTGGGAGCGCCGTCCGACGTGTTACCCGACGTGCCCTCTCGCCGACCCGACGTCGAAGATGGTGCATGTAGGCTGGCAAGGCTCATACTTGCCGAGGAGGCCAATGCCGCCTCGAGGCAGTGCATCTCTGCCTCGAGCTCAGCGGCGCGCGAGATCCGTTGATCCGCCTCCTTGGCCGGCGGAAGAGCCAAGTATCTTCGCTCTTCCGCCGCTGCCTCATCTACCGAGGCCTCCTCCGCCGCATCCGTGGGCGGAGAAGGGTGCGGCAAGGGCAATAACGATCTCGAGCCATTCCGAGGCAGCACGCGTTGCGAGTCCGGCCGATCCTTGCTCCAGGGCGACGTCGGCGGCTCGTCGGGTACCCGACGACCGTGTCGGGCGGCGCCGTGTCGGGCGGCGCCGTGTCGGGCGGCGCCGTGTCGGGCGGCAGTCGGCTCGTCGTCCGAGTCGTCGGGTACCCGCGTCAACTTTGCGCAGGGCGCCCTCGGCGATTCGACGTCACAGTCGTCGGGTGTCGTCGAGCCCTCACTCCCGCTGTCTCCCGAGGCTCCCGACTTGCCAAAGGAAACGCTCTCATCAAACGAGCCCACGAGCCGCGGGCGTGACGACTGCTGGACGGTGCCGACGGGGCGAGAGGAGAACAGCTGCGGCTGTTGTATAATCTGGCTTGTCACAGAGACTCGCCTCGGGCCGATTTGTGCGTTCGGGCCGATGTGCCGGAACTCTGCCTCCGCCGACACCAATACTGCCTCCGCCTCCGCCGCCGACGTTGCCGTCAGCGCGCACTGAAGCGCGCACGCGGTCGCACGCAGAGACTCGATCATCGCGGTCGTTCGCAGAGACTCGATAAGCTCCTCGGCGTAACGCTCGGCATACCCACTGTCGTTCGCGTCTGCGGCCGCAGCTCTGGGGGCGTCCGCAGAGCCACCACCGTCGCCGCTGCTGGCGATGGGCGCGAAGGTGCCGGCCAGCTCAATGATCTTCGCGCGGTAGTATGGGTTGAATGGGTCGTTGGGCTTCAGAAATGAGAACCTGGAATTGTTCTGCTCGTTCTTGATGCGCGTTTCGAACTCGGGACCGTTGCGGCCGACAAAGGAGGCGGTCATGTCGATGATCGACTTGTTTCCCGCCGGTGGCTCGACGACAGGAGCGCCATGGATCGGGTGCGTGCACTCCGACATTCACAACCTCCTGAGACGTGCAGTCTTTTCATGTTTCGCAGAGTGTGTGAGATCATGAAACCGGTCTCGATATATGGATACATGGTGCATGCAAGTCACGTCGAATTCATGGAAACATACCATTTTTCGCGCATCGTGGCGGCTTCCGACGACTCACGCATGTACCAGTTACCGGTAACACCGGGGGAGCCGGGACACGGGCCCGAGGCGCAGCGCACGCGCACCCCCCTGCACCGCCGCTGACGCTTCGTCGGGGCACCGAGACGTCACTGTGCATCCGTTGCAGCCGCCTGCATGTCCCGGTACCAGTCCGCCTACCCTCTTCAGTTTTGCGAGTCATATGTGCCCGACCCGTATGCGCCCGACCCGTACTCCCAACCCGAGTCGTTATCAAAGCGAGAGCTCGATCAGCGTGCGGGCGGCCGGTGGGGGTGCCCCTTTTGGGTGCCTCCTGCTGGATCCCCTGTGCGATTGATTCATCTAGCACCAGTTCTACATCCACTGCTCATCGAGGCGCGCCGGAGCGGCGCCAAGCGGATCAGCGGCGGACTCAGAGTCAGAATCATGATCCTAATCCGATATGTATTCAGAACCCGATCACCTCGTCGCGCCTTGCGCCTCCGCCTGCCGTCCCACCCTCCCGCAACACCCGGCGCCTCTCTCGCCCATCGCTTACATTCCTCGCACTGATCACAATGGTCGGCGTCGATGCCGGCAAAAAATCGAAGGCGCTCTACTCGGCGGCCGTCCCCGACCTCCCAAGCAACAGGGCGCTCGAATTTGGCCCGGGCGTCGGTATCGCTGACAACTGGGAGCTGTGCTCTCGGTGGACCACGCACCGCAGTGGGAGCATGTACAAGGGGCACCCTTCTCGCGAAGAGTGCGCCACCTACCTAGCCGCCGCCGGCCATTTCCTACCGGCCGACGCCACGATCAACCAATGGTACAAACGATCCAGACCCCATACCCCGCCCGGCAGACCGTCCGCCGGCACATCAGCCGCTCACGGTGCTGCGAGCTCCCTCGCCACTGCCTCACCGCAACTGCCTGCATCCACACCCACGATCTCCACCGATGACACCAATAATGCCAAGCTTGAGCTGCCTGCCGAACCCGGTGCCGCATTCACCGCAACCCTTGCCCCCGCTGTTGCTGCCCAACACCCAGCCGCTGCGGCCGCCCTAACCGCCACCGCTGGCAACATCGCCGCGGGTTCGGCCGAACACGCAGCCGATGCCGCGACCCGCCGACCGAAGCGCCCAAACAGCCCCACCGGCTCCTGCCCGCCACAGTTTGCACCTGCCCTCTTCGCCTTCCTCATGTCGCCGCCGCCGCCGACCCCACAACCACCCCCACCGCCACCGCCCACCCCCCCACCACCACCGCCACCCCCACCGCTGCCAACGCCACCACCCCTGCCCCCGCCCCCTCCCACGCCACCACCACCACCGCCCCCCCGCCCCCCCCCTCGATGACGCCCGGCTGCTCGCCCACCCCGGGCGCTCCTTGGCCAGCGCCACCCCCGTTTCGACCGAAGCGCGAGCTCGCCGCCGCCCTCCACGCCATGCATGGCAACACTTCCCTCGCCGCCGTCACCGCCACCACCGTCACCGCCACCCCCATTGCTTTTATTGCCACCGCCGCCACCGTCACCACCTCCCCTATCGCCGTCGCCGCCGCCCCGGTCGTCGTCGCCACCGTACCATCCCCACTGGCGCCCCTCCACGCCGCCGCGCACGGCTCGTCCCTCATCTGCCCAGTGCCCGGCTGCGCTACCTCCCTTTCCTACAAATCGCGCACGTGCCTCGCCAAGCATCTCGCCACCAAGCACTCGGTGGGTGAGGCGACACCGACGCTCCTCGCCACCCACGCCCTCGCTCGCTGCCCAGCGGTCGGGTGCGCCGCCGTCTGCTGCATTCTCCCCCGGGACACCTCCAATGGCTGGTCCTCCTTCTTCGCCCACACCAGCAGCTGCCGTGAATGCCCGGCACACGTGGCTCTACGCACCTCCGTCCACGGAGTCGCCACGGGTACGTGGGGCGCCGCGGAGACGGCACTGCGTTGCGCCGCCGTCGCCATCGCCCCACCCGGCTCCGTCGGCGCGGCTCTCGCCATCATTCCGTCCGTACGCCACCCCACAGCTACGGCAGCGGCCGCCGCCACGATGATCGGCGCCGCCGCCGCCGCCACCTGCGCCACCACCGCCCTCACTGGCGACGACGATGAACCCGATGCCAACTACCCCATCCCCGCCCTCCCCGCCGACGTCGACGTGAGCTGCCTTGCCTCCATCGATATAGACCGGGACGTTCGAGCTATCTCGAGGCACCTCCGCGCCCAAGCCCCGCCAGACAGCCGCCGACAGCGCGACGAGCTATCGGCACCCCACATCGTCGGCCACCACCTCGTCAGTGTCGCCCCGGACACCCTGCACGGCGCCCTCGGCTTCCTGATGGCCACCCTCGGGGTCGCATACGTCTTCTTCCGTCCTCGGTCGGAGGTAGAGCCGCGCACCACTGGACAGCTGCGGCGTCGCACCGCCGTGTGGGTGCGCGCAGTGCTCGCTGGCACGGCACACTCCCTATGGCTCGCCTACATCGCCCCCCTCCGCCTCCTCAACCCGGTCGCCGATGAGTCCGACGTCACCTTAGCCACGCTCGACGAAGAGGAGATCGACTACGAGTGCCTACCGATCCCACCGCCGAGCCCGACGCAGCCCTCGGGAGACGCACTGCGCAAGATGGCCTTTCGCGCCTCTTACGGCGACTGGCGCGGGGCCTGGGGCTGCGCCTCCCCATCGCCAGCCGTCGACCCGCGGGAGGATGACGCCAAACGGGCTGTCATCAACTTCACGACGCAGACACCGTTCCGCCCCCTCGCCGCCGCCGACGTCGCCGACGAGCCTGGCACCGCGCCCATCCAGTTTACTGAGCGGCAAGTCACACGCGCAGCTGAGGGCCTGCACGACCTCAAGGCGCCCGGCACCTTGCCGGAAGACAACCGCCTTATCAAGATGCTTGTGCGCCACGGCGGCGCCGCCGCGATCACAGGGTGGATCAACTCAGTCGCCCGCGGCGTGGGCCACTCGCTCCTACGCGACCTCCTCGCCGGCGCCATCCGAGCGGCCCTTCTCGTCAAGCTCCATGCCGTGACCGGCGAGCGGAAGGGATACCGCCCCTTGGGCATGTGCGAGAAGTGGACGTGCCTGGTGTGGGCCGTCGTCAATCTTGCAATTCGCAAGGACCTCGACCACCACCTCACCCACCCGCTGCCCGAGGACGTTCGGGCGCGCGAACTTCGCATCGCGGCGGCGGAGACGCGCCTCACCGCCGCCACCATCGAGCACGATGCCGCCTTCGGCACCGGATCCACCGCCGTCGCCGCAGCTCGCGCGGCCGTCACGGCCGCCGAAGCATCGGTTGCCGACTCCAAGCGCCCGCTCAAGTTCGTGGCGAACTTCTGCTACTCGCCAAAGGGCACCGCCAAGCTCGCGTTCCTCGCGCGTGGCTGGACGGAGCGCGACCCCAACTCGGCCACCACCTCCGACGATGTGAAGGAGATGTACCAACGCGTTTGTCGGAAGTCAGGATTCGACTTCCTCCGCCTCCGCCTCCCTCGCCTCCTCCCCATCTTTAGGTTCTTCCTCGCCATCGCCGCCGCCATCTGGTTCGGAGGTTGCACCATCCCCGTCGCCACCGCCAGCAACGGCTCCACCGTCCTGTGCCCCGGTAGCACCACCATCTTACGCTCCTTTGAGGGGGGTGGCCAGGGTGTTGGTAGCTCGACCATCCTCTGCGTCGGCGCCTACCACGAGGCCTGCTCGGCCGCGCAACGCCTCCACCCAGAGGTGGAGATGGCGGCCACGGCGGATGACTTCTATTGCAACGGCTCTCCCGTCGCCGCCGTCGAGGACACCTTGCCTCCCGTCTTCGCCGCCCTCGCCACCAAACGCCGCCTGTGCCACGAGATGTGCCACGTCGACTCCGCGCCCTCCAAGGCGCTCGTGTACTCGCCGGCCGGCGATCTCACCGCTGCCCCCGCCGACATCCCCGGGTCGCCGAACTTCACCAACCCCGACTTCATCGCCCAAGCCGCCGGCCGCGCTCGCGTCCGCTGCTACCCAGTCGCGGGTGTCTTCGTCGGCGACGACGACGCCTGTTCGGCTACCCTACTCGCTGTCGTCCAACTCCGGCTTGAGAAGCCGCTGCAGCACGTCGCCGCCATGTGCGACACCGACCGCGTCCACCATGCCGCCCAGCTCGGCACCACCCTCGTTCGCCTCGTCGCCCATGCCATACCGGGATATTGGCTGCAAAACATGCCGCCTGCCCAGACGGCCGAGGCTGCAACGTGGGCCGACGCGGCCATCGCAACGGCGCTCGCCGAGCTCCTCCGCTTCGCGGACAGCCCGGAAGATCGCCGGCAGCTCGCCCTCCTCGCCGCGGGCCTCCCCATCGCCATCGGCGGCCTCGGCACCCAGCCTCTCCTCGCCCAGCGACATCCATCCTTCGCCGCCACATTCTGCACCGTCTGGCCCACCTGTTGCGCCATCTGCCCCGCCCTCGCCACCATACCCATCATCGCCTTCTCGCCCGCCCCCACCGTCGCCGCCTTCCATGCAGCATGGGTCTTCCTACGCACCCTCCTTGGCAGCGTGCGCGCGAGCTCCGCCGAATACGACCGCGACACCCGCGTATGGGTCGACGGGTCCACCCACGGCGCCTTCCACCCGCGCATTTCCTCCGCCTTTGTCTTACCTGAGCCTGCCGAACTGTTCGGCGGCGCCGAGAGCACCTCACCGTACCGCTGCACTCAGCGGTCGCTCTCGGCTGTCGTCAACAGCGATCTGTGGTTCACGGTCAAGGCCGCCCATGACGCGTTCGATCGCGCCAATGCCTCCCTTGCCACCGTCCGCGACCGGGAGGCTGCCCGCCTCGTCAGCTGCTCTCAGCCTGGCGCGGGTGACTGGCTCCGCCGCCTCCCCGACACGAGCGTGCGAGGCTCCATCGTCGCCTCCCAATTTTTCATCTCGCAGGCCCAGCGTCGTGTCGGCCTCCACCTCAGCGCGCTCGCCACCACCCTCGACACCGCCGCCGCGGCCGGTCACCACGTCACCCAGCACCACCGCCTCGGTGACGCCGCCATCAACGCAGCCAACCATTCCCACCGCCACGCCGCCGTGCTGCGCGCCACCTTCACCACCTTCACCTCACTGAGCATCGCCAACGAGCCACCCGGCATGCTGCGCCTTGGCGACCGTGGCGATGGCACCGCCGCTGGCAAGGAGACCGCCAGGCAACGCTACGCCCACATCAACGCTAGCCACGTTCCGGACTTCATCCGGTTTGGTGTCAAGCCGCACTGCTACGAGCTTAAATGCTACACCCCCTTCCATGTCTCCCCCGCCATCGGCCTCGGCTCGACGGACAAGGGCGGCGCCGCCTCCACGGCGGACGGCGGGCGCTTCGCCATGGGTAACACCGAGGAAGCCCTCATCGTCGCCAACCTCGGCGTACCAGAGCGGGGCGCGAAGGCTGATGGCCCTTGGCGCCGCGTCACAGGCACCGGCTGGATCCGCGAGACACGCGACCACGACTCCTTGCCACGACTACGCCGACGCCCAGCGCCGTGGTCACCCGGTGACCCTCCTGGTTACCGAGACCACGGGTGCGCTCTCCCCCACCTTCGACCGCGCGCTGCGAGCACTTGGTAAGCACGCACGCGCGCCGACCACCCATGATTCCACCCGGTATGGCCTCTCGCGGTCCTCCCCCCACACCTTCCTTGCGCACCATCGCGCGGCTATCTCGGCAGCCGTCGTTCTCGCGGACGCAACTACCATACTCCTCGCCGCCCCCGCCATGAGCTTCAAGCTCACCATGGGCATGTCGCCCTTCTAAACCGCCCCCGCGCGGTACCCGCCATGGTGTTAATGTGTGTATGTGAATGTGAATGTGTGTCTGTGTGACTTCTAACACACGGGACACACACGGGACACGCGGTCGCACAAAGGCACACGGACCACGCAGACGAACCTCACAACCATCCAAACCCACCAACAACACACATCCCGCACACGTCAGCGCGACGACCGAAGCCGCGGCCGACTCAACAGCCAGTCAGCCACAGGCCCGCGGGGGAGCCGACCGCTCCCCGCGGCCGACTCAGAAGAGGCCACCCCCAGCGAACCCTACCGGCTCCCCCCGGTGTCTTATTACCGGTACAGTACCGTCAGCCCATTGGAACTTACGTTCCTTTTCCGGAATTGTTTGGGTCTTCTGGCACAGCACACTTCTCTGGTTCTCGATTGCATGTGGAGCTGCGAAAGCTGCTCGTCGACGCCAGTCGTGGAGATCGACTCCTTGAAAGAGAGTTCAGAAGACTCAGGTGCGGGGGCCGTCGGGGCAGCGGTGCCGGTGGCGGCGTGGCAACCGAAATCACCCATGCTTGCATGGGGCGGCGGCAGCTCCAGTGCGCTGAACGGCGGCAGCAGCAGCTCATTGCCGATTCCACCCGCTCCTTTGCCCGCGGGCTCGTACGTGGAGTCAGCATCGGTGGTCCGACGTGTGTTTGACCCGCGAGACGCGTCACTATGGAACGAGCAGCGCGGTGATCCGTTGCCGGCCGTGTTGCACAGGCGGCTGACGACGGCAACATTCTCATTCCCGCCTCCTCTGCTGCCGTGCTCGCCGTTTGCGAGGCCATTCCATGGGCTGCGCCAGGCGCTCCGGCGGCCGCCGTGGCACGCTGCGACAATGCAGGCGCTGATCAAACGGGTGCGCCGACAAGGCGCCGTCCTCTTAGAATTCTGGCTTGAGCTTCCGGGCTATTTGCTCTTCCTGATGGCTGCTCGCAAACTCCGGCGCTCAACGACGACCTACTTCGTGCTGTCGCTCGAGAACGAGCTGGACGCAATGGCGCGCGACTCGCCGCACTACCTCGGCAAGCTGCGAGCGACCGACGTTGGAGGCGTCGATTGGGTCCTCTATGATCACGGACTCTCGCGGAGGGATAGCGCCGTCGCAGGGCGGGATAGCGCCGGCGCAGAGCAGCACGCTCGACGCGTGCTGCTGGCGCTCTCATTCGAGCACGGCACGGCCTTCCCGCGGTTGCTCTCGGGTTCGGGGCCACCGCGGCTGCTGGCGCTCATTCCGGGCGGCCGTGCGGCGCCACGCGCCCAGAACGACGAGCGTTGCGACGACGACTTGAGCGAGGAGACGAGCGGAATGGAGCAGATCGATTACGCCGTGTACCGTGGCGCATGCGAGGCCGACGGGCCGCTGCTTGAGCGCTGGCGCAGGCACGAGCTGCCGCACGTCCTGCCGCTCACGAACAAAGCGCCCCTGTGGAATGCCGAGCTGCACACCTTCACTCTGGCTTACGAAGGGCGAGCAGCGCAGCCGTCGGTCAAGAATGTTCAGCTCGTCGAGCACGTGGCGCCGCCAACTGCCGCCACGGAGAGTGCCACCGCACGCTCGAGCGATGGCGCAACGAGCAGCAGCAGCGGCGGCGGCGGTGGCGGCGGCGCTGGTGCGCGCGGCGCTGGGGCCGATGTTGACACGACGCCCGACACGGCGCCCACATTCCAAATGGGGAAACTCAACGACCACCTCTTCACAGTCGACTGGGCCACGCCGCTCTCACCGATGGCTGCCTTCGCCATCGCCCTCGCTATCACCGAGACGCCGTGGCAACTCTCTGTGGCCTTCCGGAGGACGTTCGACAGCAGCAGGCGGGACCGCAACAGTGGGACAGCAACAGCGAGGCAGCCGCCGTAGGGTAATGGGCTAGCGCCTACCAGCTACCAGCTACCTTTCTGATTGCCCATGCGCAAGTCACAAGTATGCGTGGAGCAAATTTGTGATGTCCCGGAGTCGAATTCGCGCCGTGTGACGTCGATGGTCCCAGATCTCGAACGGTCAGCGTGAAATGCAAATGGCACGGCAGATGCGAATGAAGTTGAATAGAACGGCCGCTGTGATTTGTGTAAAAATTACAGTGACGCCGCCAACTTGAACTTCGAACCTGTCAAACATCGCTACAACTCACCACACGCAGCTCCTTCATTTCGTGGCTTTTCAGCTCACAGAGCTGACGCGTTTACGCATTACGGCAACACCACTAGCATGGCACGACAGGAGAGTCTCCGTGCACGAGCAGGGCTAAGGAATCGACGCGCACGCGACTGGAGCGATCGTGGCTGGTGCGATGTAGCAGCTCGAGGTAGCAAGCCGACTCTCCGGCGAGCACGGTGGCACTTGTGTGGTTGGAGAAGTTGAAGAGGGATGCAATAAAGAGAGTGTGCGCCGTCATTGTGACCGTCTCACGAGAGTCAAGACCCCATTCCGGTAGGCGACGTGCATCCCCGTCCAGCCTCGGAAATGGCAGCACGGTGCGCAAGAGTTTGGATTTCGAAGGCCTGCACGCGCATCCGCCCCGGCAGTTGACGTGGAGCTCGCCCATTCCTTGGGAGGTCGAGACGAGATAACCCAGCCGCACGCGCACGTGCTGGTAGCACGAGCCCTTCACGCCTGCAGGCAGTTCCGTCACAGGCACGCCTGCAGGCAGGCCGGCTCGACTATGGGCTCGACCCTCGCTCTCCACGTGCAAATTGATTGGTCCGATGGTGAGCCGATCACCGACTCTCGTGGACGAGTAGCCTAGCTTCTTGACACCCTTGGCCTTGCCATCATCCTGCAAGACGAAGCCGCTCTGAGAGCGCACGGGCAGTTCGTCTGCCGAGCTGAAGCAGAGCTCTGGAAAGTGGCTCTTGCCGGAGCTCCTGTTGCTGGCACTTCCCTCCTCATTCGAAGGTACATCCTCGCTGGGCTCTTCCGTATCACGTATAAACCCCTGCCTCTCAAGACGTCGCGTGATGCATTGCGCTGCCAGTGCACCAATAAGCTCGTGCCCCATGCCGTTGGGGTGATGATCAGTCCTCCCGGAGGGCGTCTTCGCGTATACATCTCTGACGTGAAAGCCAAGAGATGCCATCGCCGAAGGTGCATCTATCAAGTCGATGCCAAGGGCCCTCGCAAGTCCTCTCAATTCCTTCAACATAGCTGGCTGTTCTTCTACAACTTGGGGCTTCAGCCAGACCACAAACATGATGGCAGCAGTTGGTTGCACTTCGCGGACAGCTGTGGTCGTCATATTCAAGGATGAGAACAAATCCATTGAATACCTGTTCTGAAGAACTTCGAGAATCACCACATCAGGGTGCTTCGGGAGGAGCTGGTTCATGCAATCGAAGAAGAATGAGGCTTCGACTGCGTTCTTCTGGTAAATATTGGTCTGGATTGCTATGCCTCGTGGTCGCATTGCAGCAGCGAGTGCATCGTGGGCGTGCCGGCCCCAGGAGAGAGGCATCGAACAGCGCATCGAGGGCGAGAGCGCTCCACAGCCGGCCGTTGTGCTGCTGCCTAATACGCCAATCGTTAGTTTGGACAAGCGACGGCTCCGATGGCGTGCGAATTGCCACCACGTCTCAGCCGAGGGTGGACTTACGCACGCTTCCTCGAGCGAGGCAAGACGACTGAGCGTAGAGCTGGGCAAAGCAGGAGTCCTGGATGTAGATTCGTGCACGCCTACAGACTGGCCGGCGTCGTTCAGATAGGAGGTATGGCCGTCACTGGAAGACACGAGCGATATCTTCACCATTTCACACGGCTCTACTTCAGTCAGCGACAGCCACAACACGAACACCTCAAGAACGCGTGCGAGCGTCGCTGTGAACTCTCCGACGTCCACACGCGAAAGACGTCCGGAAAGGAACCAATTATGGTAGGTCTCACCGTCAAGCTCCGGGTATGAAATGGCGACTTCACACTGCTTCACACCCCGACTTTTCGACAACACCTCCGATCCTCCGACAATCCAGGCTTCCAGGGGGATGCAACGTGCAGCCGCCCTCTTTGCCCTCATCGCCGGCGTTAGTGCGGCTGTTGCTCACCTGACCGACGACTGGGCCGACTGGGAATGCCCTGGATTCCCTTGCTACATTGTCAACTATTTCGAATACCAGCCGCACGGCAAGCTCTCACAGACGTGTGGTGGGTCTGACTTGCCGATGGAAGATTGCAATAACTTGAGGGACGGCACCTCCTGGGACGCCGTTTGGTCGAACGGCACGGTAGCCGGTTCGCATAAGCTCACGAAACCTCACCCGTGCATGGTCCACTACATGGGCGGATGCGTGCAGACGTCATGCATCCAGGGCACGGAGGCAAAGTGCCATGCTGCTTGCGATGCGCTCAATATGCTCCCGTACTACGCGGAGAGCTGTCATGACCATTGTTCATACGGTGAATGCAAAGGGCTGTGATCCCAAAGTCAGCAGGTCGAGAGTGTGCGTGTGTCAAGTTTGAAGTGAGCACGAACATACCAACAGTATCACTTGCTGAGCAGTTCCGTCAAGCACTGCGATACTTGCTTGACGTGGACGAGCACGTCGTCGCGCTCCGCGTGGAGGAGCCGTGCGCCCCAGCGTGACACGAACTTGTCTGGATGCCAGCGCCGGAGCTCCGTCGTGAGCGCACGCCGCCTCGCCGCCGCGTCCATCTCCGGCGAGAGCACATGAAGCGCCACCTCGTCGAGAGCGAGCGGCCTACCTGCACTCGGCGTGACCCTCGAGGGCCACGGCACCTCTGAGGCGCTCAGGGCGCCGGCGCCGTCTGCGCGGGGCGCGAGGGCCACCCACGCGGCCAAATAGCGCGCCCGGGCCTCCGCGCGCGCCTCGTCTTGCGCGAGTGCGTCCGCGCGCCTGCGCGCCTCTTCGAAGCGCTCGAACGCTGCCTCGGCTTGCTTCTGACGCTCGGCTGAGGCTGCGTGTGCATCGCGCTGCCCGCGATCGCGCTCAGACCGACGCTCGGCCGCTGTCGCCTCCGCCTTCTCGCGTGCCTCGCGTGCGCGCTTCGCCTGGCGCGCGGCCATCGCCGCGGCAATCTCGCTAAACCAATCGCCGCCTTCGGCGTCCCTCCCACCGGCCTCGTCGCCTCCCTGAGAATCTCCCTGAGAATCTCCCCAACCGCCGAGGGCGCCGCTAGAACTCCCGGGCAGCTCCGCCTCCTCGAAGTAGCTCTCCTCGCGCAGCCGCGACTGCCACGCCTCTTCTGAGCTGCGCGGCCGATGCTTCCGCCCCAGGCCCTCGTAATCGCCAGAGTGCGCCGCCTCGACACGTTGGCGCCATTCAGAGGCGTCCTTGCCCTCGTCGGCCACGTCGTCGTCATCGCGAAGCGCGAGAAAGACGGCATCGTTGACAGAGCAGCCTGTCGCATCTGTGACGTCCAGATCCACCCGCTGCCCGTGCCGCTCGGCTGACTCGAGGAGCGCTCTCGCAACAGCGCCGCCGGCAACGTGCATGGCCGTGCGCTCCTGCAAGTCCTTGAGGTTCACATCAGCGCCGGCTGCAACCAACAGCTCGACCAGCATCGCGTCGCCGGCGCGTGCCGCCACATGCAGCACCGTCTCGCCAGCGGCTATGCCCCTGTGGGGCCGCTCCTCTAGAGGCGCACAGAGTGCTGCGTTCAAGCCTGTGGAGCTGCCACCGCATGCCACAATGAGCTCCCGCGCCTTTGAGCGATCGCCCTTCGCGATGGCGGACGCGAGCTTCTTGAGCACGTCCGTGCTCCGAGGCGACGAGCTCTTCGGCCTCCGGTCCTTGGAGCGGTGTTTTCTGCCCATCCGCCGAGGGGACGAGAGCAGCGAGACGCGCTGCTGCCAGGTGGCGGCGCCGCACTCTCACATCATTTTGTTTTACGAAATTACACGGACCGTTTCTTAATTAACATACACACTGGCGTAATAGAGTGGGACTCGGACGCTCCTTCACAGAGGACACTCAAAAGCGCGAGAGGTGTGCTCTCCGCTATGCCACACCCCGCTACATACACCGATGGCGACATCGTGGGTGCCGAGCGTCTTGGGCAGCCCAGCCAATTTGCCTCCCACCCGTTGCAGGCCCTCCTCGGCCATTCCGCCGTCCTTGAGGTTTTCGCGCCGCGATGATCTCGCCTTCGAGCACATGGCTCGCCCCTTCACGCAGCGGTACTGGGAGCGCATTGAGCCCACGCCCACTTTGGAAGGCGAATCGACAAGTGGGCGCTGGAGAGCGCAGCTCGCGATGTGGCAGCAGAGGCTTCACAACTGGTGGCAAATTCTGACGATCGTCATCTGTAAGGGCAAGGGCGACGGATCGGTCGTCGTCGTGCCGATTACTATCGAGGAGCGCAAGGTCATTTTTGCGACGCTGCATTCCGCGCTGGTGTCCTGCGGGCAGGTGGCCATCGGGCTCATCATCCCGTTCGAGTATGCAGTGGCGCTCGGCGTGGTGATGCTCGTCCATGATCTCGCTCTCGCGCGTGAAGTTTGGCTGCGCCGCATGGACTACCTGCACCGGGCTATCTTTGCGCCCGTGATGGTCGTGCTGTTCCAGTACATAGGATACCTGCAGATAGTGGAGGCGCTCGACTCAGATAAGAAAGCCTTGGCGGACGAGGACCAACTCGAATTGTCGATCGAACGCAATCGCACCGACAGGCTGTCCGCGTACTGCGGCATCGGGTTCTGCCTGATACAGGTGATGATGTCATTTGCAATCGCGTGCCGTGTCCTCGCGCTGCGCGCCGTGTACAGCGGGCTGCAGCTGGAGCACGCGGACGAGGACATGTGCTGCGGCGGTCCCGTCAACTTTGCCACGGACTGCTGCTGCTGCGAGTGCCATGATGACCCGAAGCAGGCGCCGTGGGTACTGCAGCTCATCATGGTGTGGCAGGATCTCGAGAGATCCTGGAGGATGAGGAAACCAGCAGCTTTGTGGAGTCGAGCAGCAGCTTTGTACCAGCAGCAGCAGCAGCAGCAGCAGCAGCAGCAGCAGCCGCAGCCGCAGCCGCAGCCGCAGCCGCTACCTTCGCCTGAGTGGGCGAGCCTGCTGCAGCAGCTGCAGCTTTCGCCGCGTTCAAGACCGCCTCAGCCGCCGCCGCAGCCACCGCAGCCGCCGCAGCCGCCGCAGCTGCAGCTGCAGGCGCCGCAGCCGCAGCAGCTGCAGCCGCCGCGGCCTGTGCTCGCGAGCCCTCCCACTACCTCGTCACTACTACCCCAGCCCCAGCCGCTGCCGCCCCCGCAGCCGCGCCCGGATTCGCGCGAGGCATTGGATAACCTTACCGGAGGCGAGAGCTTCATGGGAAAGCCGCCGGGCCAGTGGTGCGAGGGATCCGGCGGGAATGTCAGCTGTGAGCCGGGCCAGTGGTGCGAGGGACCGAGCTCACCGTCCGCCCCGCGGCTAGTCTGTCGCACGCTTGGAGAGGCCGGCAGGTCGCCTACCTCCCCAGGCTGGTGGCAACCTAGAGGGCCCGCAGCACTCACTGGCAGCAAGTTGCGTCCGCAGCGCCGAGCCGCCTTGGGAGGCTCCACGCCGGACGCCTCGCCAGTCGACGGTGCTCGCGCGACTCGTACCGGTACGCAAATGGACCGAGGCGTCTTGCTCGACGTCTCGAGCGAATCTCGGGTCTACGCCACCCCGAGCGGCGGCCCACGCTGTGGCCCGATGCCAACGAGGCTCCGCTTTGAGGGGGTCGCCGTGCGCGGCGCGGCACTGGAGCCCCCCACCCTACACCCGCTGCTCGAGCAGCAGCTACAGCAGTGGCGGCAAGACGGCTCGGCACATAGACATTTGCCGCTGCTCTAGTGTCTACATCGGCAGATTTTGTAGTCCTTTTGCAGGGTAGAGCGAGTCAGAAGCGAAGACGCAGAAGAGACCGTGGGAAGCTAAGTGGGAAGCGCGCCGTGAGCTAGACGACGGTTGAATACGCGAGGCACGCCGCGGCGAGACAGTGCTTTTGCCGAGTATACCGAGCCGCCCGGACGGATGAGCTATAAGCTAAGGGCCTCCGAGCGTCTTCTCGGATCTCGCGGACGGGGCACGGGCGACGGGGCATGTGGTTCGCGTCGCGTTACGCCTACTTTTACGTTCTTGGCCCGCGTTGTGGCCGGGGGAATTGTGTCGTGTTCCGTCGAGGTGCCAGGAGTCGGCGTTGGGGGGGCTGTGGGTAGTAGCGCTCAGCGCGGAAAGTTGCACAACTGTACCGCCTTCTTGCTTCGTCAACTCACTCGATTCATCTCGGCATTCGGCTGTACGGCGTGCATTAGCGGAAGGAATCCTGCAAATAACACTGCTGCTAGACATGACCAAGTTTCGTCAAATGTTGGCACGTTGGGCCTTAAGAAGTCAGCTTCCGCAGATTCCGCTGATGAGAAATCCAGGTGCAAACGAAAGGGTAATCTGCGGAAAGATTCTCAAATGAACGGGATTCTCCACCCTCCACGCGCATGACGCGTGCCACCGGCGCGGCGAAGCCCACTGCACGCGCCCGCATTGCGCGCGTGTCGGCGTGGCGCGGCTGGCGCGAGTTGCGCGCGGCCCCGTGCCGCTTTTGGGGCCTCGCCGCGTTCCTCTTCGCGGTGCTCGCCGGCGGGGGCCTCTTCGTCGTTACTTACTTCGCATCCTCATACGCGAGCGAGCAGCAGGTGCGCGCACAGGCGCTCGTTTCCTCCGTCGCGGTCTCCTTCGGCGCGCATTTGCGCGGCGCACTCAACCCGTCTCTCGCGGTGGCGACCTTCGTCGAGTCTGGGCCGCCGCCGACGCACGAATCAGTGCAGAACTGGTTCACGCGCGCGGCTCCGGCGCTCGTCATGGCGTCGCCGGCCATCGACGACGTCCAGATTGCGCCGTGCGGCCACGTCGCGGCCGTCTACCCCCTCGTGTCGGCGCGGCGCAACGCGACGGGCATCCTACTCGGCGGCGGGCACGACTTGTTCAATGCGAGCTCGATCATCGCGAACCGGCGCCAGGCGGCCATCCTCGCGTTGACGACGCGGCAGCTGCATATCGAGGGGCCCAAGAACATCCTGTCGCCCCTCACGACGTGCACCGCCTCCTGCAAGTATGGCCAGAGCGCCCTGCTCTCGCGCATCCCTCTCTTCGCTTCGACGACGGCCGCTGCGGACCCGTGGTCGCTCGGCTACCGCTGGGCGCCCGCGCCGGGTGGCCCGCCGCTGGGACCGTTCACGGCCGTCACGGGCTGCGACGCCGTGCGGAGCGCCGCGGCGGGCGCGTCCCTTTGCGACACCAATGCCACGGGCGACGGGCGCCGCTTCTGGGGCTTCTTCACCATCATCGTCGTGTGGAGCCAGTTGCTCGAGCTCGCCGGCATCGAGCGTCTGGGCGCCGAGTACAAGTGGTCCATCGCGCGCTCCGACGAGACCTCCGACGGCACGGACGCATCGCCTTCGCTCGTCGTCGCGTCGAGTGACGGCTCGCTGCCGACGAGCGCGTACGACGCCGGGGCCGTTTCGAGTGTTGTGCGCGCCTACTCGTCCGCCTGGGTGATCACCATCGAGCCGCGCACGGGTTCGTTGTCTCCCGTGCTGCAGGACGGCGCCGTCGCGGGCGTCGTCATCCTCGCGACGCTCCTTACCTTGCTCATCGTCTTCATCGCGCTGCAGCAGCGACTGAACGAGAACCTCCTGTACTCGATGCTGCCGCGGCGCATCGTCTCGATGCTGCGCGCCGGCGATGAGCACATTGCGGAGCACTTTGAGCACTGACACTCCTCTTCACGGACATTGTCCGCTTCACGGACCTCGTCGGCACCATCACACCCCGCGAGACGATGGCCATGCTCAACGACCTCTTCACGGACTTTGACGAGATCGCGCAGCGGCACGGCGTGACGAAGCTCGAGACAGTGGGCGACGCCTTCGTCGGCGTGGCCGGCATCTCGGGCGAGCGCGACCCGCGCGCGCAGGCGCTGCAGATAGCGCACTGCGCGCTCGAAATGGTCGAGTGCGCCGGGCGC
The DNA here is from genome assembly GCA_001275005.1 of Chrysochromulina tobinii. NCBI lineage: Eukaryota > Haptophyta > Prymnesiales > Chrysochromulinaceae > Chrysochromulina > Chrysochromulina tobinii. The sequence continues at coordinate 84 of JWZX01003097.1, read as the reverse complement.
CACGAGCTACCCAACTCGGGCAACATGCTCATCCGCGTCGGCCTCCACTGCGGGCCCGCCGTCGGTGGCGTCGTGGGGCGCACG
>JWZX01003096.1:0-36115 GCA_001275005.1 Chrysochromulina tobinii | reverse complement strand
CAGCAGCTCGGAGCACACTTCAAGGTCAAGGAGATGGGCAGCAAGCTCAAGGCAAAGGCCGAGGAGGCGGCCGCGCATCGGGCTCGCGCAGCTAAGGCTGCGGCCGAGGCGGCCGAGGCGGCGGCCAAGGCAGAGACCGAGGCAGCGACCGAGGCGGCCAGGGCGGCGGCCGAGGCAGCGGCCGAGGCGGCCAAGAAGGCGGCCGAGGCGGCAGCCAAGGCGGCGGTCGAGGCGGCCGAGGCGGAGGCTATGGAGGCCGAGGCGTCGGCCAGGGAGGCTGAGGCCCAAGCAGCTGCCGAGGCCGCCGCGGTGACCAAGGTGCAGGCGATTCAGCGTGGCAAGATGTCTCGCCGCGAAGTCAACGAGGCTAAAAAGGCTTTGGAGGCAGCAAAGGACGCGGCGGAGGCCGAGCGACTGCGAGCTGAGCTCGAGGCCGCCGAATCGCGTGCACGTGAGGCCGAGGAGGCCGCACGCAAAGCGACAGCCGCTGCAGAGAAGGCGGAGCAGATCGCCAAATCGGCTGCTGCCGGCCGGCAGCAGCTCGGAGCACACTTCAAGGTCAAGGAGATGGGCAGCAAGCTCAAGGCAAAGGCCGAGGAGGCGGCCGCGCATCGGGCTCGCGAGGCGGCGGCCGCTGTCGAGCTTGCAGCGCAGATCGCCATATCGGCCGCTGCAGGGCGGCTGCAGCTCGGAACATCCTTGATGGCCAAGGGGTTCGGTAGCAGACTCAGATCAAAGGCTGAGGAGTCTGCGGTGTTGCGGGTCGCTGAGGCTCATGCGGTGGCCGTAGCTGAGGCCCAAGCAGCTGCCGAGGCCGCCGCGGTGACCAAGGTGCAGGCGATTCAGCGTGGCAAGATGTCTCGCCGCGAAGTCAACGAGGCTAAAAAGGCTTTGGAGGCAGCAAAGGACGCGGCGGAGGCCGAGCGACTGCGAGCTGAGCTCGAGGCCGCCGAATCGCGTGCACGTGAGGCCGAGGAGGCCGCACGCAAAGCGACAGCCGCTGCAGAGAAGGCGGAGCAGATCGCCAAATCGGCTGCTGCTGGCCGGCAGCAGCTCGGAGCATCCCTGATTGCCCAGGGGTTCGGTAGCAGACTCAGATCAAAGGCTGAGGAGGCGGCGGTGTTGCGGGCCGCTGAGGCTCAGGCCGTGTCCGTAGCCCAACCCGCCGCTTCCGGGCGGCTCCAATCAAAGGCTGAGGAGGCGGCGGGGTTGCGCGCCGCTGAGGCTCAAGCGTTGGCCGAGAAGGCGGCTGCCGACGCTGCGGCGGCTTCAGCGGCTGCCGTCGCAGCAGCCGCGCTCGCTTCTTCCAAGGCCAAGGTCGCGGCGGCCGTGAAGGCTGTAGAAGCGGTGTCGCTCATCCGGGCTGCTGAGGCCGAGGCGGCTGCTGAGAAGGCAGCGCAGATGGCCGAAGCGGCGCGGATTGCCGAATCGGCGGCCGCTGGACGTATGCAGCTTGGAGTAGCTGCCAAGGTCAAGGCGCTTGGCAGCAAACTGAAGTCCAAGGCCGAAGATGCGGCAGCGCAGCGGGAAGCCGAGCAAATGGTGGCGGAGGCTTCTGCGGCAGCGCTCGCTTCTGTAAAAGCCAAGGTTGCAGCTGCCGTGAAGGTGGCCTCCACGACGCAACTGCTTCAGCAGAAGGTCGACGAGGCAGCCGCAGCGCGCGCGGCAGCCGAGGCCAAGGCGGCCGCGGCAGCTGCAGCTAAAGCTGCCCAGGAGGCGGCCGAGGCCGAGGCGCGAGCGGCTGAGGAGGCATATCGCATGCTCGAAGCCTACAACATCGAGTGCGCGCAGCGCGTTGCTAACGACGTGGCAGTGCGGCGGCGACGCGCGGCCGCGGCCGCGGCGCGGCTTCCACGCGCCCTCGAGTGGGGCCCTCTTGGCTTCGATCTGAACATGGAGATGCACTGGTTGACCAAACGCCCCACGGCTTGCATGCGCTACACCGGCCCAGAAGAGCAGCCGTGCCTGAGCTGTAGGCTTCATACAGAGGTAGCCTTGGGCAGCGGTGGCGGCGGCGGCGGCGGCGGCGGCGGCAGCGCGGGTGAGGTGCACGTTCGCCTCGAGCTGAGGCACCTGCTTGTGCGGCCGCGAAAGCCGAAGCTGCCGAGCACGCCGAGCACGGAGGACGACCTTGAGGAGGACGTACCTGCCATGGAGGTCGAGGAGGAGGCCTTCGAGAACGGTATGCTACGAAATGCGATGCAGTACGACGCGCATGACGTCGATGGCGATCAGAAGCTCGATTTCGACGAGTTTGTGACGATGGTCAGGGAACGCGAGGCAGGTATGCATACCGAGGAGGAGCTGCGTGAGCGCTTCAAGGCGATGGACGTCGACGGCAGCGGGCAGATCGACATGAATGAGTACGTGCTCTACTCACTATGTGACGCCCTTGCACGCTCGTCGTCGCGCGTGATCGACCTGTTCAAGCAGTGGGACGAGGACGGCTCGGGCGAAGTGGACAGGAAGGAGTTTCGTCGCGCGGTCAAGGCGATGGGCTTCGACTTCTTTGCCAACGACGCCGAGCTCGACATGGTCTTCAACGACATCGACGCTGACAAGTCGGGTACGATCTCGTACAAGGAGCTCAACAGCGCGCTGCGCTCATTCAAACCGCCACCGCCCAAGGCGCTGCGCAAGAATCCTCCCCCGTCTCGGATTGCACAGCTGGCTGCGAAGGCCAAGTTCAAAACCGACCCGACAAAGTCAGCCGGGGAGAATTTCAAGCTGTACCTCGCTGCGCAATTGCCTTACGTGAAAGATTTGATGAAAGCCATAGACGAGGACGGCAACGGGCTCATCGACAAGCGTGAGTGGCGCAAGGCTGTGGCGGCCTTCGGCATCGAGGCGATGAGCCGCAAGGAGATGGACGCCGTCTTCGAGTCGATCGACGAGGACTGCTCGGGCAACATCTCGTTGAACGAGCTCACACTTGCGCTTCGCAGGGCGCTGCGCGACGTCAGGCGACAGGAAGCGAGTGTCAAGAGGCAACAAGAAGTGACAAAGCGGGTCCGCAATACAGTTCAAATGCTCACCGAAGCGCAGGTAAAGGCTAGCCCTGGCAAGGGATCTGTGCTCGAGGAGCTTGGCCTGCAAGACGAACCGGCCCCAGCCTCGCCGGTCGCCCCTCCGGCCAAGCAATGGGCAGTAAAGTTCGTGGAGACCAAGCGGCCCAAGCACGCTTTGCTCATTGTCAATGTGCAGAACGACCTCATCGACGGCACGATGGCGCTGCGCTACTGCGCGGCGGGGCAGGAGGGCTACGAGGTGATACCGGTGATCAATGCGCTGCGTCGGAGCAGCAGCTTTGACGTAGTTGCCATATGCAAGGAGTGGCACCCGGCAGAGCACTGCAGCTTCTTCGAGAGCGTCACGGGGAAAACTTTGAAGCCGCGTCCACCCTCAGCGACTGGTGCGGAACGCACCAAGGCGATCGGAGGCCCTAAACGCGCGCTCGAAGAGCGCCAGGCGGCTGCCGCGGCGAAAGGTGGCGGCGGGGATGCGGCCGAATGCGATGACGAGGCGGGTACCGGCGAGGAGGCCTTTGAAGGCGGCATGCGGCGCAATGCGATGCAGTACGACGCGCATGACGTCGATGGCGATCAGAAGCTCGATTTCGACGAGTTTGTGGCGATGGTCAGGGAACGCGAGGAGGGGGAACACACCGAGAAGGAGCTGCGTGAGCGCTTCAAGGCGCTCGATGCTGATGGCAGCGGGCAGATCGACATGAACGAGTACGTGCTCTACTCACTATGTGACGCCCTTGCACGCTCGTCGTCGCGCGTGATCGACCTGTTCAGGCAGTGGGATGAGGACGGCTCGGGCGAAGTGGACAGGAAGGAGTTTCGTCGCGCGGTCAAGGCGATGGGCTTCGACTTCTTTGCCAACGACGCCGAGCTCGACATGGTCTTCAACGACATCGACGCTGACAAGTCGGGTACGATCTCGTACAAGGAGCTCAACAGCGCGCTGCGCTCATTCAAACCGCCACCGCCCAAGGCGCTGCGCAAGGAGGATCCCCAGGACCGTAAGAGGAAGGGCAGGACTGCGTTCAAAACGACGATACAATTTGATCCAAACTCGAGCGCCTCGGTGCAGCAGCAGCTGCGCGAGCTCCTGGCCAAGCACTCCGTGCGGGTCCTTGACCTGTTCAAGGATTGGGACGACGACGGCAATGGCTGCATTAGCAAGAAGGAGTTCCGCCAGGCGGTGACGGCGCTTGGCCTCGCAGCGCCCAAGAAGGAGCTGGACGCTCTCTTCAATACTTTTGACTCGGACGGCTCTGGCGAGATCGATTATAAGGAGTTCCAGAAGGCGCTCGCGCCTCTTCGGCCGAAGCCCAAGCCCAAGGGCGGCACCGGCGCCCAGAAGGGGCCTTTGGACCCATGGAAGAGCGGCTCTCCCGTGCCGCTGCACAAGTCACAGAAGGCGGAGGAGGTGGAGCGTGCCGACGTGTACGACACTGTCGTACTCACGGCGCCCGACGGCAAGGCGCCCATGCCGACACGGCTTCTCCCGCGCCACTGCGTGCAGATGACGTGGGGCGCGAAGCTTCACGAGGAACTTGCCTTGGACGCACGAAAGGACCTTCAGGTGTTGCAGGGGACGCGCGCCGAGCTCTGCTCATTCTCGGCCTTCCACGACTATGGGTTCCACGACAAGCTGAACAACTTGCATTCCACAGGCCTTCACGCGGAGCTGAAGAAGGCGGGCATCACCCACGTCTATGTGTGCGGCCTCCCATTTGACCACGCTGTCACGCACACGGCGCTGCACGCGGCGGAGGCGGGGTTCGTCACGAGTGTCGTCGAGGATGCATGCCGCGCCGCCGACCTCGACGGCGTCGCCAAGAGCCGCGCACGCCTCGAAGCGGCCTCCATTCAGCTCATCCGATCGTACAACATGAAGGCGCACATGGAAAATGCAGTCCTCTCGAGCGTGCCTGACGCCGAGCGCGTTGCCCCCAAGGCTAAGCAAATTCTGCTCGTCGAGCTGCGTGATGCGCCCCCGCACGGGGCGCCAGCGGGCGTTGCCCGGGCGGCCAACGTGCTCCGACTGGACTCGGATCGACATAATTCCTTGGTGGCGAAGCCGCCGCCTGGACCGCCGCCGCGCGGGCTCCCTCGCGAACCCATGAGCGAAGACGCGGCGCAAACGACGATTGCGGCGGCACATCGAGGCAGCGTGGCTCGCAAGAAGGCTCCGGGCCTCGTTATGAAGCATCCGATTAAGCGGCGCAACAAGCACTGGCAGAAGGCACATGCTGTGGTTGCGGTGGCGGTGGCTGCGGTCGTGGCGAGGGTGGGGCTTGCGGCAGCGGAAACAGCGCAAACCAAGATCGCGGCGGCACATCGAGGTCGCATCGCACGCAACAAGGCGCCGGGCGTCGTGATGAAGCACCCGCCCAAACGGCGCAAGAAGCCACCTGTGCCCGCTGCCGTCGCCCAGTGGAAGGAGGACACGCCGCCTGTAGCTGCCGCCTCCCCGCCCGCCAACGGTTCTCAGCTTAAGCGTCGCAATAAGAACTTGGGAAAAGCGAAGACGGTGGTGAGGGTGATTGTGGCGACTACGGTGGCGAGGGTGGGGCTTGCGGCCGTGGACGCGGCGCAAACCAAGATTGCGGCGGCGCATCGAGGTCGCATCGCACGCAAGAAGGCGCCGGGCGTCGTGATGAAGCATCCGCCCAAACGGCGCAAGAAGCCGCCCGCCGACGGGCAGGTTGAGCGGGGGGCGAAGGCGTCCGGCGATAACGACGTGTCGCCATCCCCGCCGCCGCCCACGCCCCCGCCACTAGCTGCCTCCTCCGAGGTTCAGGTTGCGGTGGCATCCAGCGATGCACTATCGCCTGCTGCCGAACCGTTTGTGGACCCTTCAATAATGGACTTGAGACTCAAGGTGAGGGAGACGGAGAAGGCCGTGGCTAGAACGGTGGCGTGGGCGGCGGAAAAGAACGCGGCTGAGAGGATGGCCGAATCGGCAGCTGCATCGACCAAGGCCAAAGTCAAGGCGTTTGGCAGCAAGCTTTTGTCCAAGACCGAGGCAGCAAAGGTGGTGGCGGGGTCGCCCGGGAATATTGAAGTGGCGGAGCCCTCCCCTGAATCGACTTTGACCGCAATAGCTGCAGGGGCGGTGGAGGTGCCCTTTCAGCTATCAATTCGGGTATCCACGCGGGATGGCAGATATCCTGTTGTCCTCAACCTAATGCCGGTTCTTGCATCGCCTGGCGCCGATGCCTTGTCAACCAAAGGCTCGCGCCGACTACGCGTGATTGGTGGCGTTTCGAGCGTCATCCTGCCAGGCCGCGGCGGGCCGCGCGGTACCCCACGCCTGCAGCCTGTGGAGGCCTCACCGCACAGTGCCCCAGCCTCCGCCGCTGCCCCTGCCGGTGCGCCTGCTTCTACGAGGACGGTGCATTCGCCGGCGGAGGAGCTCTATATTGGGAAGCGCGTCTCGGTCCTAAATCTGTTGTACAGCAAATCGCGCATAGCTGGGCGATTCTATGATGGCACAATCATTAAGGTGCAGGGCGATGGCAGCGTCACTGTTGAGTTTGACGATGGCCAGATCACATCTCATGATATGGGAAGCGGAGGTGAGATTTGGCGGGATGCTCCTGCTGCGGTGTCTGCTGCAGCACGTGCTGTAGCGCCTGCTGCAGCGCCTGCTGCAGCGCCTGCTGCAGCACCTGCTCGTGAAAGCGGTGAATTCAAACAGGAATATCGCGGAAGCACGTCGATCTTCAACGATCCAGCGCGCGCCAACCTGCCGCCACACATGCGCTTTACATCCATGAGCATTGATTGGGATGCGTACGCGGCGCAGCGGCGCAAGACGGCACGGGGCGGCGTCGCATGGGCGGGAGCCCCCGCAGACGAGCTGCCCACACAGGTGCGCATGCCAAGCAGACAAGCTGTCCTCCTCGAGAGGCGCCTGCATGAGCAGCAGCAGCAGAGGCTCCTTGAGAGCGTGCAGCGGCTAGAGCATCACGCAGAGGAGGTTGCCGCAGAAGCCAATCGCGTAGTACTTCCAATCCTCGCGGCACCAGTCTCTGCACGCGGCGGCGACGGCCGGTCGCAGCGGGTGACGTTCGACGAGGGCAGTGGCGGTGTTGGTGTTGGTGGCGGCGCGGCACTGCTGCTTCGCCATGCACGTGACGCGGCAGCCTTAGACGATTCTCTGCGCGTGCTACACGATGCGGTGGAGGTGCATCGGCGCAAGGCCGATGTGCTCACCGCCGCCGCGACCCTCAACCCGATGCGCGCGCGGCGTGACGTCGAGCTCGCCCTGCAAGTGGCTGAGGAGCGCTCGCGCTATGGCGCTCGCTCAGCGCGGGAACTGCCAGCTCTTGGGCCGCTCGGCGGTGCTGGCGGCTTCGAGAACCTCCGCCTCGTTGACGGCGGGCTCAGGAAGCTCCGCCGGCTCAAGGAGGCGGATCCTCAGACGTTGGAAGACCGAATGACGGAAGCTTTTGATACGCTGTTGCCGCGGCCGCCGCACCGGCCGCGCAAAAAGAGCAGGAGCACCACCGCCGCTGCACCGGCCGCGAACGAAGCGCCGGTTAAGGGCAGCTTCCCGTCGGCGTATGGCACGCTTGGTAGCGCACGCACCTTTGGCGGCCCCGGTAGAGGCATCATGCCTCCTCTGGCGCAGGTGTCCGGCGCGGCAGTGGCGCAGCCGCCCGAGGGGCTGCAACCGATGCCACGCTTCATGGGCGCCCATGGCACCCGCTCGGGCGTGGGCACGTGGTGAGCCGGCGTGCGTCCGGCTCCGCGCCCAGTGGTGAAGCACGAGAAGTTTGGGCAGTGACCCCACAGACTCTACCTCGTCCATCAATTTACGTCTTAGCCGCCTACGTCCTCTCGAAACAAGCCCTGCTGTGATTCCGCTGCAGCCGTCGTCGTCGGAGGTTTAGTATTTCGTAGTATATAGGCGAATTAGGAGTCCTGCGTCCTGACTCCTGTCAGCGCCGCTCGGGCTCGGATCCTGCATCCTCACGTATCTAACGTCTAAGCTATATAATTATAAATAAAGGATTGGAATCATGTATCATCAATCAACCAATTTAGCCCCCGCTCCTGATCATCTGTCACAATCCCGCACAGCAGCATCTACGGGCAGCGAGCGGCAGGGATCAGATCCCTTGTGAGCCGGTGACACTGACTTCCTGACTCTTCCACGCAGCTGACCTTTTGTTATCAAGTTTTCCGAGCGGCATCGTGTGAGGACACGGCCAGGTCGTGCTGCTTGGGGGTCCGGAGAGCGCGCGCGTTGTGTGTTTCACAGCAGCAGCAGCACGGCCAGGTCGACACGGCCGTGTCCTCTGCACCACTGCAACACTTTTGACGCAATGACGCCACTGCGCATCGTGATGGCCGCTATCGCGCTCGCCGCCACACTGCTCCTTCACGTGTCGCTCACCCACGGCATACTTACCTGGCTGTTCGAGCACTTTATCTCGGGTACGTTGGCTGGTGCCAAGGTGATCAACACTATGCAGGGTTGCGGGATGCCCTCACGCAAGACCACGGAAATGGATGTGCGCATTATGCTGTGCAACGGCCGAAAGTCACACCCGCTTGATTTGCTGAAGCGCCCTGGCCACGACTTTAGTGCCGAAATCAATTTCGTCGCCGATCATTTCGTGCGTGAAATCCTGCAAGGGCGCAGCCCGAGACTTCCGTCCTCGAATCCAATCGCCACGGCGTGTCATCCGACGGAAAGGCAGGCGGCAGTGAAGGCTGGGTACGCAATCGGCTCGCCGGCCGCGGAGTTCGGCTGCGGCCTCCTCGAGCCTTTTCACCAAGACGCGGTCTGCAGGCCGACGCACGGCAGGATTTCTTATAGGCCGCGTCAGAACCAAAGCGGATGGTGGAGTCCCGAAAATGCGCTATATCGACTTGCGCTACATCGACTGCGCCAGGCGCCTGCAACCGAGGTTGCCTCGGTGATTGCCTCTGAGCTGCTGAGGGTGAGGGCACCCGTCGAGGCACGCGTGGCGGCTCTGCGCCACCGCCTTGGAAGCTACGGGGCGAGCCTCTGCCTACAGCACACGAATCTAGCCGCCTCGAAGCAGGCAAGGCAGACGCTGCAGGAGGAGGCCTCCCGCGCCCTGCGGGAGATGGGCGAGCTACTTGTGCTGGTGGTGAGCGACGACAAGCCCTTTGTCGAGATGCTCGCGGCTGCGAACCCGAACGTGACGCTTGTGGCGCTTCACAACGTTAGCCGCGAGGACGCTCACGAGGACGCGGCCCACGCTACCCACGAGGACGCTGCCCATGAGGACGCTGCCCACACTGCCGGCTGCAATCGTGCCTCGTCTCACCTAGGCTGGGCCTGTGTAGGTCCTCGCCGCGAGGAGACGCCACGTACTAGGACGCTCCCGCCGCTACGCAGGCCCCAAGGCTTGGTGCGCTGGGTGTTGACGTCGTTCGAGTCCGAGGCGGAAAAGATTCTCGTGACGGCGCGGCTGCTCGCTGCCCCGCTTGTGCTCGCGGCGAATCTCGCGACCGATCTGGGAATGCTCGCGCTCACTACGGCGCTCCAGCAGGGCCATGTGCCACGTGTCCTCGACCTACACAGGCCCAGCCTCTGGGAGACGCGCCAAGGCTCCCTGTGCTCGGGCTCGTACTTTTGCACGCTCATGGTCGGCCCGCGCTCGCGCTCGGTCTGCCGTACGTACTCGGATGCACGCAACCCCAAACCGACAAGGGGGCATCATCTGAGAAGCGCTCGCGTGTTTGCGACTTATCTCGATCAGCGCGCGTTTGCGAGTTGAGCCGCGACTGACGTGACCTCCAGGTCCTGCGTCCCCACTGATGTGGGCCCCGCCCCAGAGCGCACAAGCCTCCACACTAACTCCACATAGCCGGTACGCGTAAACAAAGCTACATGCAGCCTAGCGGGTCGTCGAGGAAGTTGCACCTGTCTCCCGTCCGTGCTGTCGAACAACACCTCCACCCCGCATCGGCCCATTCGCCATCGGTGGTTTCTGGGATGCACCAGCGCGCAGCACGCCGGGGACGAGTATAATTTTGTGTGGGAGCCCCACCGGATCGTGCTTCTAAGGACCCTTGCGTGCGCCACTGCGCCTCGCCCCCCGCCCCGCCCCCCACGCCCGGTCCCCGGCCTGCCGCGCGAGCACCCAAGAGCACCCGCCGCGGACCGGTGATCGACGTACCACGCGCGGCGATACGCCACTTACTACGTCCACGCGCGGCGCGTATACGCACGATGAGCGGTATGTCCGTATCGAGGGGGCTCGTACGACGTACGATAGGCCGGGTCCGTACGAACCTTCGGCACGTGCGAGCGACTCGCGACGACGCTATAATGTATGAAAATGTGCATTCCCAATGATCGTTTCCACAGGACATAATGAGGCTAGGCACAGCTCGCTACCGCGGGCAGCGGTCTCCGGGTCTGAGGAGTCAGGACGCGCTCAGGGACGGACAGGCAGACAGCGGACTGCGCCCCCGTCGCGTTCGCTCCCGCGCCGGCGTCCCGGTGCGCGGTGGCGATTAGGTGGCGATGCGGGCCGGCCGGCCCCGCGCGCTCCGCGCTGGTGCCGGGAGGTCGCGCACGAAGGGCCCACGAGCGACGAGGATGGAGAACCGAGAACGAGGAAGCACAAGCCGCACGGAACGCCCCATGCCGCCCCCGCGCGAACACGCGTTGAGTCGCGCGCGAGCGCCGGGCGGCGGAGGGGCGGACCGCCGCGGAGCGCGGACTGCGCGCGCGGCCACGACCTCGGGCTTGGTTTCGATTTGGCGAACAACCGAACATCGTTGGAAACGCAACCGGCCCACTCAGTGCGCCTCGCCGACCGCCCATGCAAGCCGGCCTAGCCCATCGATCCGTATATCGCTCTCGCGTACCGTCGACTCCGGTCGACGCGTGCCGACGCAGACCGTGCTCCATGGCGATGCAGACCCGGCCAGTTGACGGCCAGTCCGCCACGCGCCTGACATGACACCACCGCGAGTGCGACACGACGATCGGGAGCGCGACTGAGACGCATACCGGCATACGCGATACGGTAACGAAGCACAGACAGCATCTTATCTCCGATGCGCGGTGTTCGCTCTCGGCTCTGAAACACGGTTCCGACAAGACATGCCCTAACCACGACCCATCTTCGCCGCTAAGGCTAATTCTACCTTCGCGGATTCATCATCGCACCCCCACGGCAAGCACGCGAACTGCATGTCGCGCCAACCCTGGAACCCACGCCCAAGCAGCGCCCGAGCCGTATCATGCCCACGGCAAGCACGCGAACTGCATGCCGCGCCAAACCAGAAACCTGGAAACCAGGCACGAGCGGTATCTTGCAGCATCTCGCGCTCCAAGATTCAGATCGTTGTCATCCGGATACATGGTCATACTCTTTTCATGCGCCGGGTTTCGGATCATCCTTGTGGCGCTCGGCCGACTCTGCCCACTTAATCTCGTCAAACTTCCAGCCCGACTCCAGCTTGAGCTCAATCTTCCTGCGAGTCTTCGGTTGAATGTTCTCCTGGAACTCGACGAGCGAGATGTAGCCGTCACCGTCCGTGTCGAACGAGTCGAACATGGCTTTGTCGACCTCCATCTTGGTGCCATCACGCTTGGGCAAGCCCATCGCGCGGAAGGCGCGCTGGAACTCCCGCATGGTGAGCTTGCCATCGCCGTCGGTGTCAAAGCCCTTGAAGATATCCGCCATGTTGTACTTCTTGTGGCGGGCCACCGACGCGTCCCACGTCGGCTTGTCGAACTTCCAACCGGCCTCGAGGGCGAGCTCGATCTTGCGGCGCGTCTTCGGCTTCAGGTTCGCATCGAGCTCTTCCATGCTCACGTAGCCATCACCGTCCGTGTCGAACGACTTGAACATGGCCTTGTCCATCTCCATCTTCTCGCCATCGCGCTTGGGAAGGCCCATCGCACGGAAGGCGCGCGCGATCTCGTAGATGTCGAGCTTGCCGTCACCGTCGGCGTCGAACTGCGCAAAGATCTGCTTCATGTCGTACTTCTTGTGGCGGGCCACCGACGCTTCCCACGCCGCCTTGTCAAACGTCCAACCGGCCTCGAGGATATTCTCGATCTTGCGGCGCGTCTTCGGCTTCAGGTTCTTATCGAACTCCTCCATGCTCACGTAGCCATCGCCGTTCGTGTCGAACGACTTGAACATTTCCTTGTCCATCTCCATCTTCGTGCCATCGCGCTTGGGCAGGCCCAGGGCACGGAAGGCGCGCGCAATCTGGTAGATGTCGAGCTTGCCGTCACCGTCGGCGTCGAACTGCGCAAAGATCTTTTTCATGTCCCACTTCTTGTGGCGCTTTACGGACGCATCCCACTTCTCCTTGTCGAACTCCCAGCCCATTTCGATCTTCTTTTCGATCTTTGCCCGCAGCTTGTCGTTCATGTTGGCGTCGATCTCCTTCATGTCCACGTAGCCGTCCTTGTCTGTACCAAACGACTTGAACGTTGCCTTGTCCATGTCAGAATCCCCGCCTTGGCGCTTCTCGAGGCCGATCGCACGGAAGGCACGCGCAAGCTCATAGATGTCGAGCTTGCCATCGCCGTCGGCGTCAAATTGCGCAAAGAGTGCCGGCATGCTGTACTTGCCCTTCTCGCCCTTCCCAGCAAGCATGATCCCCTTCTTCAGGGCATGGTCCTTCATCTGGATCGGTTTGCCATCGCCAGAGCCCGGGGCCGCAGTGCTCGCGCCACAACCCATCCTAGGAGGTGCGCACGATGGAACGTCGTCGGAAAGTAGTCCCCCGGCGCGCAAAGAAAGAAACCGACAATAACACGTTTCTGATGGGTTTAGTCAGAATCGTCAAGCCGGAAACTCAAGTCATTGTATTGGCTATTGCCTGAAGAATGGAGTCCGGGCGCGCGCCGAGCACGGAGTGCGGGTGCCTGTCAACGCCATAGCACTCTCGTGGCGCCTAAGGGGGCACTTCTTCATAGCGGCTCCCCGCGTGTCCGGAGGTCTGCGCGTTGTGTTGAACAGCACCACATCACTTCACTACTTCACGTATCCTCTGTGTCGGTTTCGATATCGTGGGGGCGGCTTCTTGGGCGGCTTCGCCTCGTCAAACCAATATCTCTTTCACAGCCGCTGCAACCTCTTCACGTTGCAGCGGCCCTCGATGCGATGGCATCCTCGCCTCCTAGTCTGTGCGACGACAGTAGCTTCCGTCACGCTATGGGGAAGATGGCTATCGGCTCTGCCGCCAGTCAGTCCACTACGCAGGCCTGCCGTCAGCACGAATCATAGTGCGCCAAATATTGCGCCATTGAACGACTCTTCACCCTTGCCACCGCTGCCCGAGCCGGCGGCATCGTTGAGCTCCACACAACATCGGAGGCTAGTCAAACGTGCGGCGAGACGCTCATTGGAAAACGAGGGCGAAACGTTTCACTTGGTGCTGCCGCGCAATGTACCATGCCTCGAGCTCGAGGACGTGCGCGATGCTCATGCTCGGTGCTCTTCTCAATCGGGCGGACAGGGCACTGCCGAGCCACCGGCGCGCGAGCGCGTCCTCGCGTGCGCCCGCTCGGTAGAGAGGCGATGTGTTGATCGCACGGGTGCGCTGGAGTCGCGGTGCGAAGCAGCGGCGCAGGCGAGCATGCCGCTCCACCCACGGTTAGGGTGGAGCTCAGTGGTGCTCGGTATGGCAGTGCACGAGTCCGATGCGGAACATCGGCTGTTGCAGGCGGCCGCGGACACGTGGCTCCAGATGACGCGCGGCGCTGACCTTGTGCTCATGACCGACGGCGACGACCCGCGCGATGCCGCCGCCATTGCGCCGAGCACAGGTGGCTCGGTGACTGTACACGTGTATCGGTGCCAGGACTGTCGGGCGCAGCGATGCCAGGCTGCCGGGTCGGGAGGGGGCTGCACGGGCGTGCGCGAGGGCTGGCTCGCGCGCCGCAAGGTGCTTCACCTCTTCGTGGCAATGGCGCGCCGCTTTGGCGTGGGAAGCAGCGGCGGAGGTGGCAGCGGAGGAGTTCGCGGTCGCGACGGTGATGACGTGGTGGCAGCAGATGACGTGGTGGCAGCAGATGACGTGGATGGGAGTGGTGGTAGCAGTGGCCATGGGCGCCTGGCTCCGGTCTCATTCTCCAACTCGAGCCACCCCAACCCGCCGCCGAAGCTAGTCTTCCTCAAGCTCGATCCAGACACCGTGCCCGTGCCCCACCATCTGTTGCGGCTGCTCGGCGAGTTGGATGACATCGTCGGGTACGACCGCCCAGACGTCTGATTTCGTCTGATCGCGCCCCGCATCGCTCGGCGAGTTGGATGGCTTTCGTCGGGTACGACTGCCCTCACGTTTGACTGCGTTTGAGTGCGTCTGGTTCGTCCGTCATCAGGTACGAGCAGCCCCTGATGACCTCTGATGACCTCTGATGGCCTCTGATGACCTGCCTCGTCAGGTACGAGCAGCCTCTACTCTTTGGGATGATCTCTGATTGCGTCTGTCATCAGGCACGAGCAGCCTCTACTCTTTGGGATGACCTCTGATTGCGTCTGTCATCAGGTACGAGCAGCCTCTACTCTTTGGGATGACCTCTGATTGCGTCTGTCGTCAGGTACGAGCAGCCTCTACTCTTTGGGATGGCATCGTGCCGGGTAGCCTCCTTTGCCCTTTGCCATGCGGCGGGGGGCGCCGGCTACGGCCTTTCACGCTCCGCGCTCGCTCATCTGCAGACGTTCGTGGCCGCCGAGTACCCTGCCTTCCTGGCACGTGTGGACCGCTTCACGTACGGTGGCGAGGATGTCACCATCGCCTTTGCACTCAAGAAGCAGGCAGGTGTGAGCGTGCTTAACATCGGCTGCCTCTACCAGCATGGGCCGCTCAAGTACCGTAAGTTGCATGCCAAAGGCGAGGACTGGGTGCGCTGGCCCCTCTCGACCACGCCGGCTGCGTTCCACAAGTTCAAGGATGCCGACGAGCTGCGCACCTTCTTTAGCTGCGCTCTCTACGACGCGCAGGGCCGCCCGAGGCCGGCACCGCGCGCCCTCTTCACGCCCCTCAATCGGAGTTGCGAGCATGCGTGGCGACAAAGCGCGGCGCAGCGGCCGGCTGCAGCGCCACGTGTGCTGGACGGTGGTGTGGCCACCATTGGCAAAGCCCAACGCACTCAGTGATTACTGTTGTAGTAACACGCGAAACCGCGTAAAGCGGCCCCTTCGAGCTTCGTCGGTCACTATTCGAACGTGTAGCCCTTCCGTATACGCGGGCGAAAAGCGGCGCGATTTCGAAACGTCTAAACGTTTCACTTAGGCGCGCCTGTACGGTTCTCGGTTGCGGGCGACCGCCGGCCGGGCCGCCCGGCGCGCCGGGCCGCGCGGCGGGGTCGGACCACGGACCGAGCGGTGTGCGGGACGGAGAATCGGGGGAAAGCGAGTCCTTTTCTCAACAGCCGTACAGTAGCCCGTGCCGCACTGTCACAACCCGAAAGGAGTCATCATATACGTCATAATAAAGTCCTGGCCCTACTCGGGCCGGGCGGTGTGGCACTGGACCGCGTATTGGGCATCCTACTGCTGCTTGAGCTGCATGGGCAGGTCCATGTACATGTTCGTGACATGACGGACCATGTCCCACATGTGCACAGGCCCACGTCCGCGCGACGAGCGCGGCGAGAGCATCGACGCCGAGCGCGGCGACGCCCTCCCTGGCGAGCGCAGCGGCTCCTTACGGGGATGATCTTCATCTGCGCTGTGAGACTTGGGCGTTGGGGAACGGCGCGCCTGGCGCGGCGAGACCCATCGCTTGCTGGGGCTGGTGCTCTCCTCAACGTGGATGCGCGCGTGGAGGCCGTGCCGCTTCCGGCGCGACGCCGATGCACTGCGCTTTGGCGTGACGCCGCCATCGGTCGCTGTGCCGCTGCCACTGCCGCTGTCGGATCGGTAGGAGAGGAGCCAAGAGGGCATGTAACCGACTTTGGGTCCAGCGGCGAGGCCGCTGAGCGTGCGTTCGAGGCTCTCGGCGCTCGTGTGGCTGAAGGGCGGCGGCTTATGGCGCAGCCGCAGCGGCAGTGGTCCCGGTGCTGACGGATCTTTGGGTGGGGATCTCGGTGAATCCTTGAGCGCCCGGTGCCGGCTGACCTGTAGACGCCCATCAAGGGCGACCGAGTCGAAGTCGTTCCACAGGTAGGCCCACGGTCGTACACAGCTGGGCAAGACCACGGGGGCTTCGATGAGTGGCCCCCCCGCGACCCCGAATGAGAGTCGACCTCCGGTGGCGTGTGTGTAGTCTACCTCGACCGTTAGGTCGACCACGTTATCGACCGGCTCGCCTTTCTCATCATCGTACTCGAAGACATCGGTGAGAAGCGTCTTCGTGGAGAGGGTGCCGCGCTGGCTCCGGTCATTGTGCTTCGTGAACAGCGCGCCGTGCGTCAGGTGCAGACCCCAAGCGGACGCCACTTCGAGGGGCTCGTCAGGATGAGAAGCATCAGAGACGCCCACCACCATCCCGCCGCCGCTGCCAGCGATTCGAAATCCGAAGCGGTAGACGCTCTTGCTTTCCGCCTTGATGAGAGGCCAGCCGTGCGCGCCCTCGCGCTCCTGGTGCACGGTCGACTCACACCAGAAGCGGTCGGGGGAGTAAATGACCGCAGGGCTCGACAACTTGGGATCCCAGAAGGGCGAACGGCTCGCGAATGCCTGCAAACCGCGCAGCTTCAGTCGGTCGTCTCCTTTCATGGTCATGAATTTAACGGCCTTGCGGGCGACCTCCTGCCGCCGCTTGCGCTCCTCGGCGCGCAGCCGCCAGATGCGAAAGAGCCTCCACGAGCGTAGCGCGCGCCAAGCGCTTTCGGGGTCCACTGGAACGTCCTCCCACGTCATCATGACCGGATTCCACACGAGCTGGTTATGCAGGCCGGTCCTGTGGTCGCCGCCGCTGTACTTGTACGCGCTGCCTGGCGGAGGTGGCCCAGTTCCGTCCCAGCCCGAGAGGTCCTCTCCCGACGACGAGAGCTGCTGTATGCGGTCGTCGCGGCCGCTCCCGCCGTCATAGTCGTATCCGCCCCGTCGACCCGATTTACCGCGCCGCACCGGCTCGAGGCCGGTGACCGCCTCCTCGGCCTTCGCTCGACGCGTGAAAACGTTCGACATGCTCGACTTCCACGCTTTGCGCTCCGCGTCCTCCTGGGCCACCACGCGGATCCAGCACTTGAAGCAACGCCGCTGCGAAGCCTCCAGGGCCACCGAATACCAGATGTCGATGTTGTAGATCTGATCGCCAAAGATGAGGTCGGCATGCTCCTCCTCCTCCTCCAGTGCAGGCACGTTGATCACCTGAACGCCTGGGACGGGCGGGTCGGCCATTGTTGCGAGATCGATCGTCTCGCCAGCCAGTCCCGTGATGCCCTTCAGAGTCGTGCGTGTGGGCCAGCCCACAGCCGCGCGGTCAGCGAGCAGGACACTGCGTGCTGACTTGAAGTGCAGGATCTTCTGTCCATGGACGCGCACGCGGTCTCCGTTCTTGAGGAGGCCCTCGACGTGAGGCGGTGGCAGGAAGCACGATACGCAGCGCACCCACGACATGCAGGGCCCCTCGGCAAATCGGGAAGGTTGCCTCCAAAGTCAGAACTTGACACTCGAAACGACATGAAGGCTCACCTTGAACGCCCGACGCGACGCGGTGCTTTCAACGCCCCACGCAGTACCCGGTACATGTACAGTCGGATTACTACTGAACATGTACACAGTTCGGTGACTTTTTTCCTGTGCAGTTGGCACGCACGGTCTTCGGCGATTCGGACTGGTGCTTTCTCGGTCCGCCGCGGCGGATTCCTTGGCGCGACGGGTTTCACCGCCATCCGTGAGAGTGGCTCGTCCCAGGATCGCTGAGGCAGCATGCTCGCTGGTCTTTTCTCTTCCGGAGAAAGAAGCAAGGAGCGGAGAAAAAGAAGAAGCCCGGAGGAGGAAGAAAACTTGGCTGAACACGCCATGTCGCTGACGCTGCAACCTCAAGTTCCTCTTGAGCTGTCCGTTGCGGAGGAGTACTACTTGGTGACCGGCCCAACAAGGCAGTGGAACATGCTGGAGGCAGCGTGCGGCATTGGAAAAGGGAAAACGCTACACGTACGCGGCCGTGTCTCGCCAAAACATGCGATCACTGTGCCTCTGGAGACGCGTGAGGCTGCGGCCATGCCCAACCAGGCCGCATCGTTCGCGTTCGCCTACCCGGCCATGTACGCCATCTCAACGCCCGAATCGAAGCGTCTCGAAGTGGCCGTCCCCATATCGCCGCCAAGTCTTCCGGCATTATCGGCATCCTCACCGATCGGTCAAAATGAGCCTGCGGCTGTGGATTGCTTCCCGGCCTCCTTCTACGAATCGCTCGGCTTCCGTTGTGTTGGTCCACTCATGTGGCAGCTTGATAGCCCTGACCAAGAGGCACAGGCACAGGAAGCACAGGAAGCACAAGCAGCCCAAAGTGGCTCAGGGAGCGTCTCGAAAAGTAGGCGAGGCTCCCTCCCTCCCGTCGTCCCGTTCAGGAGCCTGCCCGGAAACTTGGGCCATCTCAAGCCCATCTTGCCTATGTCTCCCATTTTACCTATGAACTTCCGAGGCAACTCTGAAAGTCCGAAAGAGATGGACGCTCCTGTCGATCTGTCGGCGCTCGTGTTCAACAGTCTGGGAGAAGAGGCTCGAGTCTCTCAACCTCGCGGACGAGAAATGGGCCTTCTTGCTGCTCGTGGGCGGCTTCCTCTTCTTCGATGAGTCTGACAAGCTAATCCAGGCGAATGCGCTCACGTTCGTGGCGTCCGACTACCAGATGCACTTTGACGGGCCCTTTGCTCCCTCTCGTGACGCCCTGCACGGCATGCGGCAAGCCGGACGAGTCGTACCGGTCACGGTCGGTATGTTGCAAGACGCTGGGTTCGCCGCGTTCGGGTGGCTACACGCGGACGAGGCGTTCGACGGCCATTGGCTGGACGAGGATGCGACTGCCTCCATGATCGAGCATGGCGCGCTCGTGTACGAGATCTTCGGGGGCGACCCGATTTACTTCCAGCTGGTACCGCATGAGCCAAGCGACCTGGCGACGTTCGCAGAGGCCATGGAGGTGAAGCGAAGATCGATGTCGGTGGAGCAGAATCTCCAGAACCAGCTGGCCGGTGGTCTACGAAACGTCACGAACCTCAAGGACGAGGCGTTGGGCGCTACGTTGGGTGTAACGACCGGGGCGCTAGGCGCTTTGGGAGACGGCGGGGCGCTACTCAAGGGCGGCGCGATGGGCGCTGTGAACGCTATGAGGGATGTGACGTTCAACGATGTGATACAGGGCAAAATCCTCGCCAACGCCATGGCCGGCGTCGTGAACTTGACGGGAGACTCGGTGCGGATGGCGGCAGGCGGCGCTATGGAACTCACGAAGAACTCAGCGAAGATTGCGACGAGCTCTGCTGAGATGGCGAAGAACTCAGGTAAGCTCGCTAAGGAGCAAGCATTTCGCGCAGCTGCCGAGGTGAAGGCGCAGCAAAGGGCGGAAAGGAAACTGAACGCTGCCATGCACAAGATGACACAGGAGACTGATCAGGCAGGACAGAGGCTTGCAAGGCGCACAGGCCTTCTAGCGGGGCGCATTTTCTCCGTCTGGCTCGGAGGTCCGGTCGTCGTCCTCATCCTGATTCCTATGGCGTATGCGAGTAACTTGGCCTTCGAAGCACTTGCCAACCTGGTGTGGAATGCATGCTTCGTGCATATCTCGGTGCGGCCTGTCTCCTCTCCCAAGCCCGCTGTGCGCGTGATTCCTCCCCCCCCCCCGCGATAACCTCCCTTCTGGTTTGCGTCATGATGCATTGCAGTGGGTGCCGCTTCGCGATACAAGCGCCCTTGCAATCTCTTTCAACTTTAACCACACAAACAATGACAGGGGCGAGGCGATCATCGTCCGACTGATCCGCGCTACCCAGTTCACGACGCCCTTCATTCTCACAGCTCTACATCTTGTCAGCAACTGGTGGGGCGTGTTTGAAGGTGTCTCAAGGGTGAGCAACATCCTCGCAGTTGACATCCTCGGCAAGCTCATCATCTATATTGCACTTCCCTTGGGGGTGTTCTTGTTGCGGTACCGCCGCGGGCGGGCTAGTGGCCTCGCTCATGCCGCCAGCGTTGCAGCCGAAGAAAAACGTTCGCCTGGTACGACGCGGAGGAGCAACACGATGCAGGGGTGCGACGCGGGAACGGCAACCAGCACAAAGGTGTCACGCGGTGCTGGTTCCCGTTCCCGCGTCGCACCATCACCATCGCGGCAGGACGCGCTTGCCTTGAAAGTATCACCCTCAGATGCACTATCGCATGGAGCCGGAATCTTTCCGCCGCCTCCTGTCAGCATCCCGCCGTCGCCACCCTCGCCTGGCGCTGCTGGTTGGAGCAACGTTTTGGTGCAACGGCCTGCGTGGGGCCAAGAGCAGATGCCGCTCACACAGTTCAAGGTTGTGGCCACCAAGTTCAATGGCAAGACTATAGTGCCGCCGCAAGGTGCCGCGGGCAGTTGGGCAGCCCTAGCCGGTGGCACAGCGACTCCAGGCGCGCCATCAATAATAAGATCATACCATGAGAGGGGCGACATGGATTACCGTGCCCGCGTCGCACCATCACCATCAGACTTGTCCCTCCTTCAGCCCTTGGACGCCGGCAGCCTGCTCAGCCAGCTCGGCCAGCTTTCAGTCAATCTGCACTCGGCGAGTGGACTGAAGGCCAAGGACATGAACGGCAAGAGTGATCCGTACGTTGTCTTCAAGTTCAGCATCTTCGATCAAGTGATCTTAAAGGAAGTCCGTTCGGGTGTCAAGGAGAAGACGGTCACGCCTCTGTGGGAAGAGTCCATCGTGATCAGCGAGCGCATGAGCGAGGAGCTCATGCTCAGTGGGAAGCTCTCGCTGATCGTCATGGATAAGGATTTCGGTTCGATGCGCGACATGCTCAACTCAACGGACGACAAGCTCGGCGAGTGTGTCGTCGCTCTCAACGTCCTTGACGGGAACCAGAGCCATGAGTTCAAGCAGGCACTCTCCCCCGAGGGTACTGTCCACTTCACAGTGAGGTTTCGCCCGAGGGTTGAGGCCTCGGGTGTGGGAGAGACTGCCTGGATGGATCTAGAAGCCGCGACGCGGCTGCAGCGTAAGTTTCGGCAACGAAAAGCTCGCCGGCGTATGCGTGCTGAGCTCGCAGAGCGGAGGCGACGGCTGCTCTTTTTCAGCTGGCCAATCTTTGCGGCGTCCTTGTTCGACCTCGTCGCAAACACGGTCGTGGAGCACCTGATCTATTGGGCGCAAATCGAAGAGATGTGGCACTTGTACTCGATCCTCTTCATTGTGCCCTCGATAGTCATCTGCGTGCGCGACCTCCGGCTAGAGAACCGGCCGCGCTTCTCCATTGCACACGGCATGTTCTTTATCATCGTGCTCTATCGCGTGGCCCTCAAGGCGGCGTTGATTGACATATTCGTTGAGTATTACTTGACCCTTGCGTTCACCGAAATCGAGGCTGGTGTTGGCCACGTGGCTGAGGTGACGTCTGCATGGCTTCACGTGGCCGACACGAGCAGTGGCCACTTTAACATGAGCAATGGCCACTTTAACATGAGCAGTGACGACTTCAACAGCAGTAGCAGTAGCAGTAGCAGTGGCCTCTATCCAGTGCCCAAAGGGAAGGGCACGCTCGTCCAGACCTTCGTACCACTGCTCACGATGATCATACACCTCAGCATCTTCATCATGGTCACCAGTTTCGGAAAGCTCTCTCTTGAGCTGGTCGCCACGCCCAATGCTTGTGCACATCTCCTCTTCCCGTTCCAGTTCTTTGACTTCGTCTTCCTCTATTCCTTCTTCACGCTGAGATCAATGGACACACCTCTCACCATTTCGTGGGTCTTGCAGCAGATCGTGCTCCAGGTGTCGAGCCCTCTCCTCTCGATTCCACCCACCTCGCTCACGTCCTTGTCCTCTCCACAACTGATCCTCGGCCCTCCCTTTCTCCTCCTGCAGATCAACATCGTCTTGCGCAACTCCGGCACCACCGAGGTCCTGGTCGCGAGATGCGGATTGGGGAATCGCATCTTCAATTTCCTCACGGGGAAGAAGACGAAGGACAAGCTTAAGAACTTTGACCCGAACCAAGACCCGTTGATCCGGTTGCAGTACCTCGCGCGCATCGGCTGGCAGTTTGACCTCGCCGACGTGTGTGCCTTGCTGATCGTGCCGACGGTCGTGACAGTCATGATCTGGCGCCAAGGATTCTACTCTCTCGAGGGCTCCACTATCCTTGTACGCCGCGCCGGCCCGTCCAGAACCCGTCCAGGGCCCCCTTGCTCTCATCCTTTTTTTCCAGCGACCCCAGCCCTTGCTTGCTCTCTCGCGCTCTCGCTCTCGCTCTCGTCTCTCAGGTGCGTCCCTGCGAGCTGCGCAATGTGTGGGCGCGTTTCGCTGTGCTCCTCTGCATCAAGCCAGCTGCTTCGTGGATTGCGCGCGTATGGCTGCGTGCAAAGATGCGAAGCACTCTCCTAGGCAAGAATACGATGCACGGAACCTCACAAATCGCCGCCAAGATCATCGCCATGCGCAAGCTGCGCGTCCAAGGGATGCAAGGAGGCAACATGGACGAAAAGGTCCAATCGCACTTTGATTTCAAGGAGGAAGAGATGGCGGCGATGCAAGAGGAGCTCTCTCTGTCGGGTCTCAACTATTCGGTCCTCCGCGCCAAGCTCATGAAAAAGTGGCGCTTCTTCCTTACTGTCGTGCTCTTTCAGATCTTCTCTGCCTTCCCGTGCCGATCGACCGTGCCCGGCCGCATCATCGAACGATGCGACCTCAATGGCACCAAGGTTGTCGCCATCGTGTCGGAACCGCTCACCGTCCAATCATCATGGTACTACGTACCGCCCGAGATTGCTATTTCGACCTCGCCAATTCTGATTGGGGCCTACGCCGCGTCCGTTGAGGAAGCGACCAACACCGCTGATTGCAACATCACCAGCTCGTTCTTCACTACCTTTCGCGATCGCTACGCTGGCTGGGAGACGCTGGGCTTTCCCGACTTTGACGAGATTTTGGCGGCGGACTATGTGCTCTCTCCAGCAGGAGGCTATGTGAATGGAGACTATGTACTCGAGAGCTACGTGCCTGAGGAGAGAGAGAAGATAGAGCTCGTGCGGCGTATCGGAAACTGCACACGGGAAGCCCGCGGAGGTGATTTCTGAGCACGTTCGAGTTCATACTACATCTAGGGCGACCTAGAGATTGTGGCAACTCTTGGTCGCAATGAGGATCGTGATTTGCGTACCGCTGTCGAGCAGCCTACGCTGCCAACTGCGGGCGTATTCTCTACCATAAAGTCTTGTGCGTGCGGTGCGTGACCTGTCCGGCTGAGAGACTCCCCGCGGTACAGGAGCGGCCTGGCCCACGCGCCAGTCGAGTATTCTACTACAGACTACTCGACAGACTACATTTGGGTCTTTGGGTCTTTGGGTGCACGTTATAGGACGAGCAGCATAGAGCAGCATAGAGCAGCATAGAGCAGATGAGAGTAGTGTGCATTTAGCAGTCCACAGGGGCCAACACACGTCCGGCTCACGCGTGGGCCATTAGGTCCGCTAGTACCATGTGACGGAACGGAACGGAGCTGGGCGGTCCGGAGGCGTAAAGTGACAGCCCCGGTGTACATGAGAATGTAGTACGTTCTAGCGCGATGCCGTCGAAACCGAGCGCTCTCGCCTCTCGGCTACACGGCCTACACTCGACTCAGGTTGACGCGTGAGGTTCGCTCAGCGGACCCGTCAACGAGTCACTTATATCTTACACCCCCATGCCCCTATAAGCGTGGTCAAAACAGGTAGACAGGTACAGGAGCTGTGTACTAGCCTGTGGCCCAGGACCCAACTACAGCAGCCGTACGCGCATTAACGGCAGCACATCCACATGCACCATTCAGGTTCCAGTCAGGTGTCAGTAAGTCACCCGCTCCGGGTATAAACCGGTACGGAAGTGGGAGGGCCATTGAGTTCTGAGTTCTGAGCTGGGTTCGTATATGAATTATTCGGGTGCACCCCTACTGGATCTTTTGGAGATTACCCCGTGGCTTCAAGACTTGACTTGACTTGACTTGACTTGACTTCATGTAGAGTTGTAGACTTGACTTGAAGGCTTAAGCTACTGAAGTCAAAAGTCAGTCAAGTAACGGTCATATTCTTCTGTGTGTGCAGAGCCGTGTGTTAAAAACAACACCGATCAAACCGTGAAAACATTCATTCACACATGTGCGCGCCCTCCCGGGGACGCGCTCGCATTTAATTGCACGGAGCGCCGGCCGGAGCGCCGCTGTACTGTGGTCCTGTTTTAACTTGACTTCCATCTCCCCCCCAGGCTCCTCTGCTTCCCTTCTATGTATCCCAGCATTCCTTTCTTTTTGAAACCGTAGGTTGCGTCTACTCGTACTGTACTGTACTGTAGGTCGCGCGTATCAACGCGTGAATCGCCTCGAAGTGGATCAATGCAGAGGCGCGACGGAACGACGGTGATTCCAGCACTGCGGCAGCGCTACGGCCCAGGTAGCCAGCCCAAGCTGCCGTCCAGCATGTCCCGCGCCGTCGTCGCTACGCCTGCACGCCGAGTGCTGTTCGCCGGTCTGTACTCGGGCATGACGGCGGGCTGCTTCTATGGCTTCGGCATCTATTCGCCTGCCCTCAAGAAGCACTTTGCGCTCTCGCAGCAGCAGCTGATGAACATCAACACCATTCCATATGCATTCGGAGTGTTCAGCTTTTTCTGGGGCATGGTGACCAAGAAAATGGGGCCGACCTTCTCCATGTGGGTTGGTGGCACCTTGCTCACCACTTCGCAAGTCTTCATGTACTCGCTCGGAACCTCGTGGGTTGAGCTTCCCGCCTATCTGCCGCCGCCGATCACGCTCGTGGCGACTAACTGCGTCACGTACTGGGGGATGCAGCTCGTCTCGTCGGCTGCTTTCACGGCCCCGATCCTTCACTTTCCACAGTACAGAGGAGACGTGGCGAGCATCGTGAAGTCGTTCGTCGGCGTCAGCGGGAGCGTAACCACGACGCTGTTTGTGCTCATCTGGGGCACGCCCAAGGGCGACCAGACGGCGCTGAATGCGTTGCTGCTGTGGGCGTCGATCTCTGCGGTGATGAACTTCGCCGCGGGGGCGTGTGTGCCGCGCAGCTACGATGCTGCTTCCGCGCGGTCGGAGCCCCGACGAATGCTCACCGCCCTGTTCTGGACTCTTGCCATGCTCGGCGTGCTCGGCCTCTTCTCGCATGGGCATGCTGGCTCCCTTGTACATAACGTGGTGATCTCGCTGCTGATAATCCTTTCGATCGCCCCCGTGCTGGTCATTTTCAGTGGCTTGACGGGCGACAGTGATGTCTATGCCACCGTCGATCATGACCCTCATACGTGTCCGGCCACCATGTCCCCCGCAACCGCCGCCCCAAAGAAGCCCGCCGCGATGTTTGTAGTCGCCCCACGCAGTACAGTTGCACGGAGGTGCTCGGAACCTTGGATGCATGGCTCTTCGTGTTCGTGGGCGTCGTCGTGGTGGGTTCCGGCACCTTTTTCGCCACCAACTGTGCGCAGATCATCAGCTCCAGCGGCGCCTCGACCGAGCTCGTGCCGACGACGATCACACTCTTCTCGTCGGGCAACTTGCTCGGCCGGCTCCTGTGCAACATCCCCTCGGACACGATGGTTCGCCACGGATGGCCTCGGCCATTATTCCTAGTGGCACTGGCGGCAGGGGCGGCGGTCGCGCAGGTCGCCTTGCTCTTTGCGGCACGGCTGCCCGCTGAGAGCGAGGAGCAGTCCATGCTGCTCCAGTTCGGCGCCGGGTTATGCGGGCTGGCGTTTGGCGCGATCTGGCCGCACTTCGTCGTGCTTTCCTCTGAGCTCTTTGGATCGACCCACCTGTCGAGTAACTACATGTTCTTCGACGGGACAGCGGGGGCGATCGGGACGCTCCTCCTCGCCAATGCGCTGCCGTCTCTCATCTACCAAGCAGCCTCCAAGGGCTCTCTCGACTGCGACGGGCCAATGTGCTTCGGCCCGACGCACGCGATCATCGCGGGCCTTTGCACCGCCGCCGCTGGTGCGGCTGGCGCGATGGCGGTGCGCTCGGTCGCGCTGTACCGCCAAATCAGTGCCGCTCAGCGGCAGAGTGCGCAGGAGCTGCTCTGAGCTGGAGGAGCGCGACTGACCTGCTTGCCGCACTGCTCATCACCCAGAGCCACAGACCAAGCCCCATGTTGGAACCATGCGAAGAGAGTCGCCATGATTGGGCCCCAATCTGATTCTCGAACATACGACACTCATGATATTGTAGGGCTCAAGGTAGATTCTGAGTGGCCAGGCAATGGCGACCCAGCACGGTGCAGGTTAGCGAGGCTACGCCGCACGCACACGCATCTCTCGCGCCTCTTCGCCTCTTGCCAGTATAGTTGTGTGGCTGCAATCCGTCGCCATCCGTGCGGGGCGGGTGGGAGAGTAGTGAGTACACGACGAGTACAACTGTCAGTGTCTGGTGGCGGGGCTAGTACTGTGTGACGGAGTACACTGGTGTGCACCAGAGAAGTGTGCTTATTAATTGCGAAAAGGTCAGCTGAAAGCTCAGAGATTTTCAAACTACGGCCGACCGGCGTCGTGGCTCGACGAAACTGAAACTTAAAGTGAAACGTTTAATCGGAAACGACTGCTACTCCTGCACACCCGGGACATCGCCGGAGAGCTCTCAAAGCAGACAATGGCGCACCATTCGCCACGCCGCGCGAGCCGCGGCGAGGCCACACCGTCTTCCTCACCCTGGTCGGCGCTACTCCAGGAGAACCTGAACGCGGACGACGTGAGCTCCTTCCTGAACTCGGCGATTGCGCGCAAGGAGGCGGCGCTGCTGCGCTCACATGACAACGTGGGTCACCTCGCGGGGGGGCAGCCCGATGCGCACAGCAGGCGGCCGCGCCTCAGCGCGGCCAACACCCACCAGCCGGCCGTCGCACCAGCCGCGTGAGAGGAACATGCGGCACGATCATCACGTGATTTACGAGCGGCCCGACTCGCGCGAGTCGTCGCGGCCTGGTTCGCCGACCTACGACGATCGCCGCCACGCGACATCGCCGAGCGTGGCCCGTGCTCATCAGCACTACGCCGAGACGCGCCTCGCGGTGGCGGCGGACGCGGCCGCGGCCGCCGAGGCCGCACAGGTGCTGGCGACGCAACGCATCGTCGAGAGCCAGCGCTCGACGGCGCAGTGGCAGCAGTGGGTGCTCAAGGCGCAGCAGGCGGAGGCGGCCGCGCGCGAGGAGTCGCGCCGCCTATCGGCGCAGCTCGAGCGCGCCGCCGCGCGCCACGCCGAGGAGTTTGCGGCGGCGACACGTGCGCGCGAAGAGTTGCGTGGTCAGCTGGAGCTGCGCCAGTTTGCGCTGCACCACATGACCGAGGCGCGCGACGCGGCGCAGCTGCGCGCCGAGCGCGCCGAAGCCGAGCTCGCCGCGGCGACCGCGCGCCACGCCGAACAGATGAGCGCCGCCGAGGCCGAGACCCACCGTCAGCGCTCCATAGCGGCTGAGGCGCAGGCGACGGCCCACGCCGCCATTGAGCAGGCCCGTGCGCAGGCGGAGCGTGCGGAGCGTGCGGAGATCCACGCGGCGGCGGCGGAGCGCACGTGCGCGACGCTCCGGCTCGCCGTCGACTCCCTCCAGCGCGCCAAGGACAACCTGCAACTCGAACGCGATGCGGCGCTGCAGAACGCGGCGAACGAGCGTAACCGCGGATCCGTCGAGCGTGCCGTGTTGCGCAAGTACGTGCACGAGATCGAGTCGCGGATCCCTGAGCTGATCGGGATCTGCGAGGCCAAGGAGCGCGAGTGCGAGCGTGTCGAGAGTGCCGTGACCGCCCAGATCTTGCGCATCGAGACCGCCGCCGAGCGACAGAAGTTGCAGAGCGAGCGTACTGTCGGGCAGCTTCGCGGCCACGTGGCAGAGCTCGAAGGCGCGATCCTTGAGCAGCAGGTGGCGCATGAGCGCGAGCGCGAGCAGCTGCACCTGGCGCACCAGGCCGCGCTCGACGAGGTGCGCGAGCAGCTCGCGCTCGCCGAGGCACAGAACGGGTTGCTTCGCCAACAGACGCAGGCGCTGTCAGAGGTCGCTCAGCACCTGCAGGTCGAGGTGGCGACGACGCTGAGCTCCTTCGCAGTTGTGGAGGCGGAGCTGCGCGACACTGAAGGGGCGCTGGACGAGGCGGGGGCCGCCGCCGCCGCCGCCGTCGCCAAGGAGCTCGAGTACGCCGCTGCTCTCGATGAGGTGAGGCTCGAGTACCGCGAGATGCAATCTCAGCTCGGATGGCTCGATGCATGCGCACGCGACGCGGCCGGCGCATGCCGACCGCTCCTTGCGCATCGGGATGCGGGGGAGGTGCTGTCGCTGCTCGATGCGGACGCGGCGTACGCGGACGAGCGTCTGCGTTGGCAGGCCGCCCTCGCGGAGCTGCATCGCACAGTCCATGAGCTCGTCGATGCATACTGCTGGCTGTCGGGGGATCTGCAGCAGCAGCTGAGCGCCTCTTCTCTCGCGGGGGAGGCGGCGGCGCCCGCGGCGGAGCTGCAAGCGGATCTCGTGGCGCAGATCGAGGCGGCCCAGAAGGCGCTCCCGATCGCCTTTGCGCCCTCTGCTGCCTTCGAGCGCTGCCGTGGCGCCCTTCTTGATGCCGTCCATGCCCAGGGTCAGCTCGCGAGCCAAACGGTCGCGCACCTGATCTCGTGTGCGGCGGACGCGGAGGCCATGGCGAACCTGCAGGCGCGTCAGCAGCGCGCGCAGCACGCGAGCCAGATCGCTATGCTCATCTCGAGCGAAGTGACGAACTGTGACGCCCTCGCGCGTGATCTCGCCGGCGTCGAGCGCTCATTGGCCGAGCGTGCCGAGGCCTCCACATCCCACAAGACGGGGCTGAAGACGATGAATCGGGAGCTCTCTGAGACCGAGGCCGCCCTCGTGAGCGAGGCGGCGCTGCACACGGCGGCGGTGGGCGAGGGCGAGCGGCTGCAAGCGGCGTGCGCCGCCGCTCTTGACGAGTCCCAAGCTTCGCGAGCCCAGCTTCTCGAGGCGAGCAGCGCACTCGCCTCGGCCGAGGAGCACGCGACACGCCTCGAGAGGTCAATGCAGCAGAAAGGGCTCGAAGGGGAGACGAGCGTGAGCGAGATGCAAAAGGCGGTGCGCCAGGCCGAGGAAGCACAGCGCGAGCGCGCTGACACCGCCGCGGCCGCGCACGCCACGATCCTTGCGACCGTCCTAGAGCGCAGGTCAGAGAGCTCGCTTCTCCGAAACGAGATTGTGCACCTCGAAGCCGAGCTCGCGGGCGCGGCCGCCGAGCTCGCTGCGGCACACGCCTTGTGCGGCGCGCGGGAGAGCCAGCGCGACGAGGCGCGTGGCGCCGCCGCGGCCGCCGCGGCCGAGACGGCGCAGCTGGAGCACGCCCTCGAGAGCTTGCGCGCCGCGCTCGACGAGGCGCGCGAGGACGCGCAGCACGCTAGGGAGAGTGCAGAGCGACAGGCGGGCGAGACGGTGAGCTGGGCAGCGCGCGCGCAGGCCGTCCAGGCCCTCGGCGACGCGAACGCGCGTGCGGCCGCGAGCGAGAATGCCGCTCTCATCGACGGTCTCGCCGAACTCGACGATGCGGTGCGCCGCGCCTCGGACGCGAAATCTCGCGCCGTCGTCGAAAATGGGCTGCTCGTGCGCGCGCTGCTCGAGGACGAGGAGGCACGCACGGTCCTCAAGGCCAACGTGCTCGCTCTTCAGCTGCGGCTCGACAAGGAACGACTCGAGGAGGATCGCGACCGGCTCGCGCGCGCCAATGCGCGTGCCTCACAGCAGGCGGCGCAGCAGGCGGCCCTCGCCAAGGAACTTCGTTCGCTCCAGCGCCACCTGCTCGGCGGCCCGCCGCCTCCCCAATTGACGAATCTCCACCAATTGACGAACCTCCAAAGGCCTGCTGGCTATGGGACGCCCTATTACGACGCGGCGCTTGACACGGCGCCTACGACCGAGCACGCGGCCCATGAGGACGGTGAGCTCTGGGCGTCGCTGCTAGGCAGCGGCGCGCCGTACACGGGCGCGTTTGCGCACGACGAGACCGACTCGCAAGGTGGTTACGGCTCCCGGGGCGACGCGAGCGAAGCGACGGATGCGCCGCCCATACCGCCGCCACTGCCGCGGCCGTCGCCGCGCGTCTCGTCGGGCGCACCGGCCCAAGCGCCGCCGGCCGGCCTCGATGAAGCCGGCCTCGCCATGGCCGCGAGGATTGGGTTCAATGTGGCTGGTCTTGCCTCGGCCTCGGGCACACTCGCGGCGCTCAACGAGGCGGTCTTCGCGACGCCGGCCACGGCGTCGAGAGGGGCGGCCTCGGTGTCGCGGAGCAGCCTCACGAGGGGTGGTGGCATGATCCGACCGGGACACTGACGTGCGGCGCGCGCATAGATGAGGTGGGCGAGATGGGCGTCGTGATGGGCAACAGATATCCAACTGCCGCCACAACGGCGCGCGCATAGACGAGGTGGGCGAGTGAGGCCGGTCGGTCCGCCCTTCTGAGGGCAATGCTGATGCTCGGGCTTTGGCATCGTGTGTGGCTGTTTCGTGTGCTGGTGTGTGCTGTGGTGCCAAGAGATAATCGTGTGCCAGTCAGTGCAGTCAGCTGGTCGTGCTGCCGGGAGTGTCGCGTGCATGGGGCATGGGCCACAGCAGGCTGCAGGGGCCACACGGCGACACCGGCGAGCGTGCTGCTGCTGGTTTCATGGCCTGACCATTCCTTATAAGTGTTAAGATCACAGGGTTCGTCTTTCATTCACAGTCGCATTGATCGCACTTTCAGGTGTCTCTCACGCTCTCGTTTACGAGCACCGTGGCGGACCCGCCCGCCGCGGGTGCAGAGGGCGAGAGTCCTCTGGCGGACCACGATGGGGAGGACCCAGACGACAACGACCTGCGAACCACGTTGCTCGCACCTGGTTCCAGATTATTGAGCCTTCCTCATTGGTCCACCTTTGCCCCACTCGTTGATGCTGGCCGCGCCGCCGCCGGAAAGGGCGGCGTTTTCGCAAGACACGAGACGTTCGTGCTGCCGTGCGACTACGGGTGCGCAGGTGCCCGCGGATCTGGCAAAAGTAAGCAAGGACTCTCCGACGTCATCCACAGATTTGAGCTCACACAAGCTCTTTCGGCTCCTCTCAACGACCAGATTCGACAGGCCTCCCTCGAGATGGAGGCGGCGGCCGATGGTGCTGGCGGCGAGGGGTACAATGGAGAGCGGAAGACCAATTGGGGCGGCTACCAAAGTTCAACGACGATTTTCGAGGGGTGTGAGGACCAGAGCGAGTACGCGCGGCTACGCGGATGCCGGCAGGTGCACGAAATCGCGAGCTTGGCGATGGAAGTTATGGGTGAGGCAGCGGAAGGCAGAGAGAGTCTCTATCAGTACCCGGACGAGTCGAGACGACCACGCGCAGGTGAGCTGCACTCGGCCTACGCTTGGCTCAACGTCAACCGCTCATCAGACCTGAACTTCATGCATGTACACGACCCGCTCCGCTGGTCCGCGGTGTACTTTGTGGATGAGGGCGCGAGCGTGGAAGAGAGCAATGGTGGTCGGCTGCTTTTCCGTGGAGGAAAGCATTCCTCCTCGAATGCGTCCCATTCGTATCTCGCTGTTCCTCCGACCCCGGGAACGCTCTGGCTCTTTCCTGGAAGCATTCCTCACGCTGTGCTGGGCCAGATCGTCTCCGCGGAGCCGCCGAGGGACGCTCTGGGACGAAGCGACCATAGTGTGGCGGCCGCCGAAGCTTGCGCCAAGGGAGAGATGCCCGAGAATGCGCGTATCTCCATCGCCATCAACTTCTCGGAGGCCATAGCGCCCAAGTCGTGTCGGCTGCCTGCCAACCATGGGCGCAAGGAAACCGGCCTCTATGTATGCTGAACCTAAGCTGTACGCACGTGCAGCGTGTAGTCTCAGGTGTACCGCGCGTCGCAGAATTTCCAATAAGGGACTGAAGAGACGTACCCAACGTTGCGCCGTGCGGTGCGTTGGCGACGTGAGCAAACACAACATCGGCAAACAACAACGGTACGCCAGCACAACGCACCGGTCGAACAGACGGCTCCGTAGACCACTTTGTACTACCTATAGTAAATACATGAGTAAATACATGAGTAAATACGAACCGTACAAATTACCGCGCTGGGAACGGCGGGGCGTGTGAGGTGTGTTGACGTTCGCGTCTTATCATGTGATAGCGCTCGGCGGTCGCTCAAGAGTCCTGCCCGCCCTCTCAGAGTGTCTCCGTCTTTGCTCGAGGCTGCTCGCGTCCGTGCTCGCTGCTCGGACCTCTATCGGACCTCGGTCCGCGGAGAGTGGAAAACAAGTGAAGAGCAAGCGTTCCCGATGCACGAGTTGATTCAGCACGGCTGCGCCATGCCGACCTCACCGGAGCCGGAGCCGCTCTCGTCGGTACCGCAGCCCTGGCCTCCAACGAACTCCAGGCACGCGAGCGGCGTGAGCGCCAGAAAGTTGACCGTGAGCGAATAGCCTAAGCCGAGGAAGATGAGCGTGCACGTGGCCACCGCGTAGCCCGTGTGATGGGGCCACGTAGCGAGTCGATGCTGGGCGTCGGCCTTCTGGTCGGGCAGGAGCGGCATCGTGATCAGGGACGCGAACGAAAAGGCGTAGCCCACGGCAATTGAGCATGCGACGACGACCCGGAAGCACTGCTGGTCGCCGCCACGCGCGGCAATGTAATTGGACGAATCGCTCAGGGCGGGATAGAAGAGACCATAGAGCTGGTTGCTGAAGGCGTTGGGCAGGGACTTGCCGCAGTTGGAGACGGTGGTCAGCAGGCCGTAGATGAGGCCCTCATTGTCGGCGGTGGCCATCTCGACGATCACGAAGCACGAGACGACGAAGAATGCGGCGGCGGGCAGTTCGGTGAGCAGCGTCTCGCCGAGGTAGAAATACTGGTTGCGCACGACGTCGAAGACGGTGAGCATGGAGAAGGGCACGTCGATCACGTTGAGCGAGGCCGTGGTGAGGATGAGCATCAGGCGCCACGAGATGTGCAGAAAGCGCTCGCGCACAATGTACAGCGCCAGCGAGAAGAAGAGGTACGCCACGACGCTCGCGAGCTGAGCTTGAAGCGTCTCAACGCCCGCCCAGTAGCGCTGCACTTGGGAGCCCGCGGTGGTACTGACGTACTGGATGGCCGGGTTGAAGAATTGAAAGAGAACTACGTAGAAGAAGGCCTTCGAGCGCATGAGCTGCCATGTGGCGCCCGCGTACTCGCTGAAGGTGTGCCGCTCGAGTAGGCGCTTCTCGTCGACGCAGAAGATCGAGATGGGTACCATTGCCGCGGCAAGCACCGCGAAGATGAGGCACACCTCATTGAAGGTGAGGCTGTACTCAAAACTGCCCAGGTACTCGTACCCATTCATGCCGAAGCCGACGATCAGGCTCGCGAACACCTGCCCGAGCGCGCGCGTCAAGTACGCCGTCGACTGCGTGTACCCTCGCCTGCTCTCGGGCTCCGCCCGCGCGTACTGCACTGTGAGGCCATCGGCGGCTACGTCGGCGATCACGTAGCCAAACGAGGCGAAGATCATGAGGATGGTGGGGATAGTGCCTGCCTGGGCAGCCCCCTTGTTGCACGGCGCTATCTCGAGGTCGTACTCTAGCGTCGTCGGGTCGATGCAGTAGTATGGCTCGGGAAGCGGATACAAGTAGAGCACAACCAGCATCGCCGCGCAAATCGTCCACCCGATGACCATGTAGGGCTTGCGCCGATAGCCCATGATGGGCACGCAGTCGTTGATTGCCCCTAAGATGAATTTGAAGCTCCAAGGGAGTGCCAGCAACGTCGTGCACGTCGAATACACGTAGGATGGCGTGTTGAGGTAGCCAAGCAAGAACCCGTAAGTCGTGGCCGGCAGGCCTCCATAGATGACGCCCACGGTAAAGTACTGGGCAAAGAAGCCTAATCGGTAGCGACCATGCATGGGCAGCCCACCAGCCTGGTTGTCGCCAAGCAGGTTCGTGTCAATGTCCCGCGTTGCTGCGGCTAGCTCTGAGTCACGTGCCCCCGCCGCCACGTAGCTGCTGCTGCCGCCTCCCACAAAGGATCCTGTGGTACTGCCCTTGTAGTCGAGGCTCGAGGCGCGCCGCAGCACGGCGCTATCGCTGTATGAGCCCTGCTTGGACGCGATCGAGCCGAGGTTCGGCATGTTGGTAACGAAAGGGGTACACTCTCGTGTTCCACCCCTCGTCGTGCATTCCGCGCCGACTCATGGTCGGTGGGAGTCGAGGGGGTCGACCTTCGTCCAGCGCTAGAGGGCTGTGGGGAAACAAAATGGTATGCGCGCGCCGCGTCTAGCCACCACTGTAAAGCAGCCTTCGGCTTTGCTTTTGTGGTCTGGCGCACGACAAGCGCGCAGATCCATGTCAAGCGGTAGGGGCACCGACCCGGGCGAGCCCGAGGCGATGCATTTCGCGGTCACAGAGAGTCTGCTGGGCCTCGGCATCATCCCGCAGGTCCATCTGGGCGCGAATCTTACCATGATTGAGACGACGAGGCACTCGGTCATCGCGATTGTCGAGACGGGTGAATCTGAGCCTCACTTCAGCCTCGAGATCAAGAAGGCTGAGCTGTGGAGGGCTGTGGTACTCGAAGACGAGAGCGGCCTGGGCCTCGATGTTCCGTCCGCAACCGCTAGTCGCGAGTCTCTGAGGCACCGACGCAAGCTTGCGGACCTGTTCCTGACGGAGCAAACGCTTCCGAGTGGGGGTGGGTCCTTCGTCGTAGTTGATGATACGGTCGCTCGGGTGAGCACCAGTTCGTTGTCGCCTGCATCGGCACAGTCTATCGCGCCGTGCTCGGGCACGCCCGCGACTAGCGAGTCGCGGGTTGATGTTGTTGCTGCAGGTATCGGGTCAAGCCCGAGTGTTAAGGTGCCGACGAAGCATGAAGCGCCGTCGGCGTCGCGCGGCGCGCTGATTGAGGCGCGCCGGGTCGAGGATGACGACCGAGGTGGTGACCGGCCAGCTGCTGCGGAAGAGCCGGCCCAGGAAGTTGCTCCTCCTTATGTTCCTCCGCACAATGTTCGCATGCAACACGAGTATTCGTTGGCGGCAAGGGCGCTACGCGAAGAGGCAGAGCTCCGAGCAAGGCTCGACGAGTCTCTACGGAAGTGGCAGCTGCTGGCGAACACGATGCAGCGCGCGGCGACTCTGAGTCGCATTCGTTTTGCCGCGGGCAAGGTGCGACGCGTCGAGATAGTTCCTCCATGCGCGCCGGTGGCCTCAGCGCCGAGGGTCGTGCAGGCGGGCGGACTGGCTCGTCCCGCGCCCGCTCCGCGTCTTACGCCACCTGCCCCGCCCCAAGCGCGCGGCACGTTGGCCTCGTGCATGGCGCGTGCCGTTTCTGGGCGTGGAGGTTCGCGTGGCTCACAAGTGGCCTCTCCGACGGTGGTCGACCTGGACAACTTGGGGGGCGAGTATGATGACGAGGAGGACGAGCGCGCACCTGCCGACGATTCGGACGTGAGCGTGAAGTCCGAGTCGTACGAGGATGAGGTGACCGCCAAGGTACTCAAGGAGATGCGGGAGGCGGCCGGCGAGGTTGTCGCGCCGACGCCCATGTCGGCTTTGAGCGATGACGCTGAGGAGCTCATCAAGGCCTTCGTCCCCAAGTTAAGCGGCAAGGCGACCGAGGCGGTGGTTCAGTTCGTGATCGAGCACCTGCGCGACACCATCTCGGGCACAGGTGCTCAGGTGGGTCCCTATGCGGCGTGGGACACGCCGCAGAAGAGCGTGCAGTACGTGGGCACGCTGATCGTTCGACTTAGCGGGTACGTGTGCCAGTCGCCTGGTGAGCTGGTCTACGCGGCCGTCATCCAGGCTGGCACGCCGATGCCGTGTAAGACGACGGTGCAGGGTGCGAGTGCGCTCCGGGCGCTGCGTGAGATCGTCAGCGATCACGCGTCCGCGCTATGCGGCGCTGTGCCGGGCGGTGTCGATCAGCCAGGCAGGGGTCCCTCTGTCTGAGTTTCGGGAGCTCTTGGGCAAGCTCACG